>QEOT01008895.1:27564-62823 GCA_003123785.1 Pterocarya stenoptera | reverse complement strand
CCTTTCTCATGGATTGGCTTGTTTCTGTGTCACCATAATCTGTTTGAAAGCTTTTTATTTTTATTTTTTTCTAACTTGAGATTATAGAGGTTTGATTGACTTGGATTTTTGATAACATCTGTGGTTTATATATCCCTTTGGTCGTAATCAACATATCTTTCTATTATAATACGCGCCTATCGCGCTTCTACAGGAATGAGCAGTAAATTTTCACACTCCGTTTAAATCATCTATGTTTAGCATGTTGTCTCTTTTCTATCCTTCTATTCTCATCTTCTGTGTCCGTTTATATGAGGTGTTTGTAGTCTTTTAATTCAGCTGTATAGGTGTAGGCAACTTTACCTTTTTTTAATATTTTAGCTTTTTGCTTTCCTCTTTGTGTGTCAACTCCCTCAAATCCTCTCTCATTGTTGGCTCTCTCCCTCCCGAGTTCTCTCTCTCAATTCAGAACCTCTCTCTTCTCTCTCTCTTAGCCTTGTGTGGCTTGCCGCTTTAGCAGCCACGGACCAGGCCGGACAGCACCCGCAGCTTGTCTCAAAGAAAAGGGTGTCCGGTACGTTGTTCTTGAGAGATTCAATTGCATAGCCTCGTTGTGGCAGCTCAAGACCTATGATCGTCTTCGACTTCATTTGCCAAAGCAGTGGAAGTGAATGTAGGTTTGAAAAGCACCCGCAGATAGAAGTGAAGTGGAAGATCAACCTCCAGGAAAAAGGCTTCTATCTTCGGCCGTTGTGAAGGTAAATCCTTTGTATTTCTTACCATACAATTTTTTTTTTTATAAACTGTCACGGGCTTATATCCTAATCAACTGTATGGTTTGTGTGTGAATCATTTCAGGCAGATAGAAGTGAAGTGGAAGATCAACCTCCAGGAAAAAGGTGTCTATCTTCGGTCATTGTGAAGGTAAATCCTTTGTATTTTTTACCATACATTTTTTTTTTATAAACTGTCACGGGCTTATATCCTAATCAATTGTATGGTTTGTGCGAAATTTATTTTATGAGAAGGGAAAATAAGTGACGGTTTGCATGTTAAGTATATTGTTTTGGTTTAGAATGTTTTTATCTGCTATTAATCATTTGACTTACCCCCAATGGCGTCGAGTCCCTTTTCTTTCTTTCTTTTTTGTTTTTGTTTTCTTATGAACGATAAATTTGCTTCAATTAGATGAAATTGTTGCTATAGTGTTTTTTATGGTAGATATGCATTTGTCTATCATTTTCCATCTTGACACTATTCTGAAAGAGAGTCATTACCCAGAACCTTAATTGAACTTTTCTTGATTTGCAAATGAAGCTGGGGAGATCAATGAAGATGTGGAAGCGCAAAGGATTTGAAGGAGGAGGATGATGGGGAGATCAATGAAGATGCGGAAGCGCAAAGGATTTGAAGGAGGAGGATGCAACTGGGGAGGAAACTGCTGGAGCTGGCACTGCTAATTTGAGCGACAAAAAGCCATTGAATTTTCAACAGAGTGGTTGGTCTAGGAGGGATGGATACCAAAGAGCAGCAGAGTAGACATTGTTTTCCATGTCAATTGGGTATTGCAAAATTCTTTTTAGGCCACGACCCTTTGTTTGGCCATCATTTTGAATGTGGCTCTTTTCCTAAAGATTTCATCCACTCCTAGACAAACTGACGGCATATCCAATCAGAAAAGGTCATGCTCTCATTTCTTATGTGACTTATAAAAAAAAGTTTGGTTAGTAATCAAGTGCTTGAGAGCATGATAAAAAGAAAAGGTTAAAACGATGAGAGAAAATATATATGGTAGGATCCCCGCATTGGTGACCAAGAATTAATGATGGCCATGATGATAATGTTCCTTTAACCAAGAGTGGACCATTTATATTATTGATGTATCATACTTTTGATCATATATGAGATGATGAGAGATTTCTTTTAATCATCATGTAGACATCATCATTAAAAATTTCAGAAGACACTAAAAGTATTGATCATGGAGACATCATTATTACATGGAGACAAAACAAAAAGAAAAAATTAACCGACTTTTTAGCTCAACTGGCGAGGTAGTCATAAACAATAAAATTATTTGGTCGTATTTTTTAAATACTTTAGATAAAGAATAATTTTTGATAAAAAAAACTAACGATAAAAAGTTATAACAAATGATAAACTCAAATGGACCCACCTCATTATTATTGATGAGATATATAGACAGAACCATTCTTAATTTCATATATAGCCATTTAGAACAGCCCAATTTAGATCACATCATGATACAAGTACTAATGATGGCACGAGAGAAACCTTTCCTATGGCTGGCCTCTAGCTTTATTCTATTCTCCATTCCTATTATATTCTCTTATCCAAGTTGAGTTTTGTACATAAAAAAAATATTTAAATATTTTAAAAAAATATGAAAAAATAAATAAAAATATGAAAAGTAATGATGATGAAAGAGTTTTAGTGTGGGAACCTACCTATATTTATTATATTATATAGTCTTAATTGATTGAATGAGTCTTGAGGATGCTCCAATACTTAGCATTGGATCCATACAGTCGATGCTCAAACACAGAGAGAGAGAGAGAGAGAGAGAGAGGCTGGATCTTTAATGACAAAAGTGGGCTAGCGTTAACCCACGCAAGGGTAAGTTCCATGGATAATTTTGGATGTTGACAAAAGAAAGAGAGGCGGTCAGTGCCAAGGGAAAAGGAGAAGCTTGTAGCTTTTTTATGGGATTTTGCAAATTGGATTAAGAAATTGATACCACACAATAATCATCCAAATTAAACCAAGAAGACAGAGAGAGAGAGAGAGATGATTTGAGATGTTATTTCTGCCTTCTTTTTTGTTGTTATCATTTTTTCCGTTCCGTTGGATATTTGATTTTTTTTTTTAAGAATCCTTACAGATCCGAACTTCTATTCTCCACGTTCGAAAATTTTCTTATTTTCTTATATCTGGTTATATATATATATATATATTTTTCTCTTCCTCTGATTTTATATAAGCCATAATTTGACTTGTGTTAATTTCTATTTAAGATTTGGGATATAATGATAATATAAAGATTAAATATTAATGACGGATTGAAAGTAAAATTGAGGAAACATCATAAGCTAGCACTATAGTGATGTTAATAATGCTATCTACTTGTTGACCCCTATGCCTAAGATGCTTAGGTACTCGAACTCCCATAGCTACAATCCAGCTATTGAAGCCATTGAAGCGCATTGAAGATGAGAAAGTACTCCAAAATGAAAAGCAAGTAGGTCCTAGCAATTAGAATATTCAAGAGTTAATATATATATGTATATTATTTTTTTCCCTAAGCATAAAGAGCATTACCTCTTTAGTGTAAGATCGTAAGAATATCTCTATGTTCAGTTCGTTCGATCGATCGATCCCCTCGGGATTGAATCCCATTCGGACACACGGCATGTGTCAAACATCATTACGTTTTTATTTTTGAAATAAACATATCACATAATATCTAAATTAAATTGACTTGAAAATCTCTGCACACTGGACAAAGATTTTTTTTTGTCTGATGAGTGGAGCTTATAGGATTTTAAGCTCGTGATCACTCATAGGATTTTAATATTAGTTTATTACTTAGTGGCGTATGTATTACTATTGATGGATAAAAAAAAAAGACAAAAGTATAATTAAATATGCTATGATTACCTCGCCGATTGAGCCAAAAAATCAATCAGTTTTTTTCCTTTGTTTTGTCTCCATGTGTAGTAATGAGCAGTAACTCTTGCAAGATTAGGCGCAAAGGATACTTAACATGCAAAATGATGGAAAATGATAGACAAATGCAGGAAAAAAGATAACTTCAATGATAGACAAAGGTAATGATGATGAAAGTATTAGCAGAGATGAAAATAATGATGATCAAGACGATCTCAGGTTGACACGTTTGCAGATGCACCTGCTGGCCAACCCTCAGGTTGACCTAAGGAGTCTCAACTTGAAAAACTTCCAGCCTGACGCCAACGCCTGTCAATATGCTGATTCCATGGGTCGGGACATAATGTCAGATGCTTTCCCTCGTCCTTCGCCTCCACCTCAATAGTTATGACTATGTAATAACGGTTTATTCTACATGAATTAAAGAAAGAGAATTGCTAGGCCTGTCCTGAGAGTTTTGTCTATAAATGCATTTTATTTATTTATTTATTTTGTATGTAATTTCTTTTTTAAAATCATTTTAAATATTTAAAAAAATGACAAACTCATTAAAAAAATAAATTTTTAACTAATAAGACATTGATAACCTGAATGTAAGAAAAAAGTAATCAGATAATTCATTGTTTCCTCACAAATAAAACTTTAATACAAATCCTAAAACCCTAAATAAAACTTTGCAGTCCCTAAATGGGGTCTTTCAAATATTAGAAAATAAAACAAAGACGACCTCAGTAAATAAACCTAAAATGACCTCAGTAAAATAAAAAAAGACAACAAATATATTAAAAATGCCAAAAATATACATTCGGTAATTTTTTCCAATGTTTTAAAAATATTTAAATATATTAAAAAAATATTAAAAGAAAAATGAAAATAAAAATAAAAATATGAAGTAATGATAATGAAAGTGTTGGTAGAGATATTTAAAAAAATGAATTGTGGCATCATGATGAGAAGGTTTGGCATTTTGTGTCTGAGTTGTCATGATGAGAGAGAGAGAGAGAGAGAGAGAGAGAGAGAGAGAGAGAGAGAGAGAGAGAGAGGTGTTTATATGACAAGCTGATGGTTTTAATTAGTACGAAGAGGGAGCATTAATTTGTCTTCTTTTGTGTACTTCAGATATTTTTATGCAGGGAAGTGATGGCACTTTGTCGATTTCTTTTTCTGGCCTTTGAAATGGGAATTATCTACAACCAAGGCAGTTTTTTATAAAAGGAAATTAAAAAAGTAATATATATATATATATATGTTAACTCAATATTCTAATAGATAGGACCCAGTTGCTTTTCATTTTGGAGTACTTTCTCATCTTCAATTAACTCTAACGACTAGATTGTAACTATGGTAGGAGTTGGAATACCTAAGCATCTCAAGCATAGGGATCAACAAGTAATAATTTTGAATGCATCCCACCATTGAGAATCCAATGCTTACTTGCCAATCGATCTCTGCTCATTTCACGGGTCTTTCAAATATTAGAGAATCCAATGCTTTTTGTACCCTTCATCCAGCTATATCCCTTAAAAATTCATACAAACATGTATCCTGCATTGGATTTCACCCAGCTTTGAAACCAACAATACTTGGATTGTAGAGTGGGTGGGACATGCATATAATGATATTATTTTTTCTTTTAGCCGCATGCCTTTCAAATAGTCTATGATCTGAAAACTAAACATGTTACATGTTACACAGGTGATTGTATCTAAGCAATAATAATAAGAAACAAAAGAGTAAATTTTATTTGAATTAAACAATGATCAAAAGTAATGATGATGAAAGTATTAGCAGAGATGAAAGTGTTAACAAAAGACACAACAAATATATTAAAAATACCAAAAATATACATTTGGTAATTTTTTTCAATGTTTTAAAAATATTTGAATATATTAAAAAGATATGAAAAGAAAAATGGAAAAAAAAATAAAAATATGAAAAGTAATGATGATGAAAATGTTAGTAGAGATAAAAGTAATGATGATCCATTTAATGGGGTACATAATGCATATAAAAAAAAGGGGAAAAAAGGCCATGTAAACAATAAAGTCCACGGGTTGGAAAAAGTTTTTGATATGTATCTTCTGTGTCCGTTTAGATAATTTGTCCCATATAGAATGCTTTCCATAATAAGAAATTAATGATCTGGATGGAGCTGAGTCCCCTGCCTATTGGCCAAATAATACTCTATATTTGTCAGCTTTTGTAAGTTAGCTTTTATATATATATATATAATAGCATCCAATGAATTGAATGACGTGTACATAATTCTGTGCATGCACGAGATGGCCATTAATTTAACAATTATTATGACACATATATCAAAACCTGAAGAGATAATACAAACTCGAAGAGAGAAGATGCAAAGAAGAGAGAGACAGAGAGAAGAAGCAGAGAGAAAAAGGTCACTTTGGTGAGACGAAGAAACAGAAAATGAAAAGGAAAGAGTAAAACAGGAAAGTCTAAAAGCTGAAAGACAAAAAAGGTAAAGCTGCCGACACTTGAACTAAAAGACTAAAAACACCTCGTATAAACGAATACAGAAGAAGAGAATAGAAGGATAGAAAAGAGACAAAATGTTAAACACGGATCATTTAAACGGAATGTGAAAGGTTACTGTTCATTAAGATCCTGACATCAATTTGTAGATTTATTTTTGTTTAATCTTTTTGTGACTAAAGCATTTTTCTAATAATAATCTATCAAAAGATGTGAATTATTTTATTACTTATTTACTTTATATAAGTTGGGGGTAAAATGAACTTACTAGGCCAATTACCGGACCCTACACCCACTGTGAACCACACAAAAAACCAGTATACATCGTAACCTAAGCCTAATTTAGTTTTAGGACAAGAAGCAGCAGAATCGAGTACTAAGGTCACTTCATCGAGCACCGAACCGCACCACAAATCAAATGATGTTGAGACAACAAAACAAGTCCGCTTGGCCGAAGATTCTCCTCCACGTAACTTTTAAAATTTATTTATTTACTTAAAAAAATACATAAAAAAAGAAAGGTGAAGACAAAATAACATGTAAACGCTAGCCAAATGAAACAACATAACTCTTACGCCAGCAAAGATTAAACAATAGATTAACCCTCTGTTTTTTGTAAACGTTGAACTTCTACTATTAACCGCTGCTGTTCACTTTGTAATTGTTCCCCCTTTCGTTCCATCTCTTCTATGCATGGTTGAAGTTTTTGAGCATAATGTTCTACATATCTCCGCAACTCCTTATTTTCGTGTTTTAATATTTTATTTTTTCTACATTTATTTGCAAGCTTTCTTGCAATTCAAAAATCTCAAATTTAAGTTCGTCAACTTCATTCTCTCGTGAAAGAAATCTCCGGAACATAGCATTAATGGCAGCAGCATATTGGACACCCAGCATTCTCGTTCCTGCAACCACCTCAGCATCGGATCGGGTAGAAAAATATATCTCTGCCCCAACCATGGTGTTGACAGCCTCAGGACATATGAATAATGATGGAGTAGTAGATGATGCCTGATTCAGATCAGGAATATTGTTAACAGAATGTTGGTTGGCCATTTAATAAGTTAAGAGATTGATAGAAGTTGTGAGAATTGAGAGTAAAACGAGAAATATGAGAAATGCAGAGATTGTTCTATATTTCAAAAGGGTGGAAATGGTTTATTATATAGAGGTCCAGAGCATTCAAAGGCTCAGCGAAAACCAATCTAGGTGGGACCCATAGTAGAGCTCGAAGAATTAATGAAGAAGATGTTCCAAACGCATCATTATTGTTCATTTCCTATTCATTGATATCGAGAGGCTCTTTTATGAAGAGAAGAATAAGTAGAGATATATTATATTAGTCAATCAAATGCAAATGAGTGATCCTCTAATTACAGTAGTTAGGAGAAACGCTTTATAGCTTATCTCGAATAATAATAATTGGTTGATTGAGTGGTTCGTTTGGATGGATACTCAGTTCTTGGGTGAGAGATAATAGGAGTATACACAGCTTTGAGATAAACAGGAACGATGCATGCACGAAAATTTTTTTATTTTATAATTTCAAACGACTTACAAAAACTTGAGACTTTTAGCCTCACTTTTCAAACGCTCTTGTTCTTCATAAGTCGACATGTTATTCTTATCTAAAGGAGCAGGAAGTCGAAATGAAGAAGCAAGTAAAGATTTTAAATCCTTATTCTCTTACTTTAAGTCTCCTATTTTTTTGTTAGATTCATGATCAAGTCATTGAAATTCATAAATCTTCTCGTTAAGCTTTTCAACCTCACGAGTTTTGGACTGCAATCGCCGGGAAAATGCAACTATGGCTGATGAGTATCGAGTACCGAGGCTCACCAGTTCATAAATGATGTCATCATCTGACTTATTAGTCAGATCATTCTCATGCTGCATGGCACCTATAGTGGATGTAGAAATAATTGGTGTCCAAGATGCAGATACCCTATATAATGAAAAAGGGGATTGTTGGAAGAAGATTGCTGAGCCATTGAAGAAAAAACTTAGAAATCGAGAATGTAGATAGATTTCAGAGAAAAAAAAAAGAGTTGATGCAAATGAAATGAAACTTAAGACTGGTTTTATAGGGATGAAAATGAGAACAAGACAAGCTATTAGATTATAGGATATGCTGGGTACATATTTTATTTAACTAATCAAAAGTAATGATGATCAATACAATCTCAACAAAAGTAAACCAGCACTAAATGCGCTTTAAATATTCAATAAAGTTTAGCTCCACTAAAGGTGCTAAAGTAATGATGATCAATAAACAATGATCAAAAGTAATTATGATCAAGATGACATCAGTTTGTAGATTTATTTTTGTGTAATCTTTTTGTGACTAAATCATTTTTCTAATAATAATCTATCAAAAGATGTGAATTATTTTATTATTTATTTACTTTATTATATAAGTTGGGGGTAAAATGAACTTACCAAGCCAATTACCCGACCCTACACCCACTGTAAACCACACAAAAAACCAGTATACATCATAACCTAAGCCTAAATTTAGCTTTAGGACAAGAAGCAGCAGAATTGGGTACTAAGGTCACTTCATCGAGCACCGAACCTCACCACAAATCAAATGATGTTGAGACAACAAAGCAAGTCCACTTGGCTGAAGATTCTCCTCCATGTAACTTTCAAAATTTATTTATTTATTTATTTTCATGCTCTAAAGCATTTGTTACTCATGCTTTACAGCACGAATCGGGGTTTGAGGCGAAGCTGTTAACCACTGTTTTTCACTTTGTATTTGTACCCCTTCGTTCTAGCTCCTTTATGTGTGGTTGCATGTCTTGAGCATATGGTCCACATATTTCTTGAACTCCCTATTTTTGCGTTTTAATATTTTATTCTTTCTCCTTTTATTGGCAAGTTTTTGTTGCAACTGATTTATTTAAATCTTAAGTTGATCAACCTCACTAACCCGTGACAGTAACCTACGAGGCTCTAAAGCGTTGTTGGCTCGAGCTTTATAGCATAGATTAGAAACCCAAGACTCATTGATTTACGATATTTGTCGGACTCCAAAATTTAGTGATCAGGGAAAGAGAAGACAAATAATGCAGTCAAAATTCACTCATTTTTCATGCTCTAAAGCATTTGTTGGCTCATGCTTTACAGCAAGAATCGGGGTTTGGGGCGAAGCTCGAGGCTCTAAAGCGTTGTTGGCTTGAGCTTTATAGCATAGATCAGAAACCCAAGACTCATTGATTTATGACATTTGTCAGACTTCGAAATTTAATGATCAGGAAAAAAGAAGACAAATAATACAATCAGAATTCATTGTTATTCATGATTACACGTAATTATGTTTCATGATTGTGTTTTAACAAATATTTGATTTTATTTGTATTTAAACAATATTTTGTTTTGAATACTACCGGCTAAAAAAACAGAAAATGAACATACATACAAATAATTAGTCACTTTTGGCGAGGATCGAGGTAGCTCCGAATTTTGAGGCATCTCTTGGCTCCTTGTTTTGCGAGTTCCAGACTTTATGGTTTTTTTCTCCTTGATCCAGGTATCTTACCCCCCCTCGACTAAAACCAACCATCAAGATGACTGGTTTTGGTTTTCCTTGTGGAGCTTGCAGATTTCTTAGAAGGAAATGTGTTAGGGGATGTATTTTTGCTCCTTATTTCTGCTATAAACAAGGAATTAGCAATTTTTCTGCCGTTCATAAGATTTTCGGTGCAGGTAATGTGTCGAAGCTCCTTGCTCAGGTCCCAGTGAGTGATCGTTCTAAAGCAGCTGCCACAATCTTGTATGAAGCGCAGGCTAGGCTTGAAGATCCTATTTATGGCACTTTTTCATATATTTTGACTCTTCAACATCAGGTTCTCTTTTTATATATAATGATTGAAACCCTAATTTGGGTTAACTCTTAATTAATAAATGGCATTTTACTTTTTTTTTCTGCTGGTTATAAATCTACAAACTCAACTAGCATCTCTAAAGGAATTACAAGCAGCTCAAAACTTTATTGATGCTTCTGTCAATGGAAACCCTGATGAAAAGTGCTACGGAATACCTTCTCACCCACAAGATGTCCAAAGTTGGTTTCAGTCAGAGAGTACCAATTACATGATGCCACAATTCAGTACTAACAATATCTCCAATAATGCCTCAACAATTTCATATGACGAGAATATATTTATGAAGAACTCTTTTGAGAACTGTGGAAGTTCACTAAACTATGAGGAAAATGCCTCAAATGGTTTCTATGGAGAGTTAGTTGCAGTTGGCTATATTCCTGAAGAAAAATAGTAGTGGCAGCAATGCTAGGGTGGTGGACATGGCATTATATCTTTTATTTTGTTTTTGTCTTTTTTTTTGCTATGGACAATATTTGATGTTTTCTAAGTTTAATTAATTATGCATTATATCTTTCTTTTATAAGAAATAGATAACATCTTTTGGATAAATTATTATTATCATTCGATGTTGCATATCAAAATTGTCCATAATTACATATCCATAGTTAACATTATTATTTTTAACCATATTCATTTAGGCATGTACTCAATTTATTTAGATGGCATCCGATGCTGGAGATCAAAATTGCCCATACATAAATATGTTTCATGATTGTGTTTTAACTTATTTGATTTGATCATTACATAAATATTTAGCCATCGTTCTTAGGAGATTGATATTGGAGCCTGCAAGTGGGTCTACTTGAATGGAGGATTTTAGCTGTTGGTGTAAATGAAATTAGTAGATGGAAATCCAATTCATATTTTTCAAAGAGTGGAAGGACCCACGTGGGAAGAGTACTGCATGCCAGTTGAAAATGATGATTGTCTTCTCTCTTATCCCTTCGTCACATGCATTCGATTACTATGCGCATTATCCAAAATATTACTCTTGCCTTTTCACTGGATGGTAATTATGCTTTGAGGAGTAAATTATATGCCATCATAAAAGTTTTGGACAGGGGATTTCGCTATACATGAGGCATGTTGTCTAGACTCTAGGGTGCTTTTTTAAAAAAAAAAATAATAATACTACTATTTCTCTTCAATTTATATCTTCATTTTAACCGCTCATGCATTTAATTTTTTTAATGGTTAAGGAATTGACTATTAGTGTATTAATATTTTTTTATTTTTAAAAATGTTTAACATGTTTATCTCTAACCTGTGTATATTCAATTTAGTGCGCAATGCAACTCTAAGCAATCTATCTCTCACCCAAGACATGAAAAATCAGCTCAAATCGCATAAATAAAATTCAAACAACTGAGTAGTAAATTTTTTTTTCCCGCTCAACTAGGCAACGTGCTTTGCACGTTGCTCTCTACCTAGTATATATAAATATATATATATATCTGTATGTATGTATGACGTGTTATGGATGCCGACACCTAATAGACTAATAAGCTGTAGGTCTTTATCATATCTTGCATCTCTCTCTTGGTTTTTGTTTTTTGTTTTTTTTTTTTCCATTGGTACCATAGAGGGAGGGAGGGAGAGTGGTAGGTTCCGTGTGTTAGATTCTTAATGTCCATTCCAGCCGAAAATTTGTGGCTGGAATGTCTATACTTGGATGTGTATTATATTTTTCCAGTATTCTGTTTTGTGCTTTTTTTTTTTTTTTTAAAAAATTTTCTGAAAGACTATTTCCGGCGAGTAAAGTTCGCCGCAAATAACTTTTTGTGGTTTAAACTTATTTGTGGCGATATATAATCGCCGTAATAACTTTTACCAGCGAAAAATACCCGCTGCAAATAATCAATTTCGACCATAATTCAAAATCGCTGGAAAATATACATTTCCAGCAATTGAGTTTTCGGTTTTTAATATGCAATTCCGGCGATCTTAAATCGCTGAGAATATATCAAAAACAGCGATTCATAAATCGCTACATTTGGATATTCAAAACCGAAAACTCAATTGCGGCGATTATAAAATCGCTGGGAATAGACAATTTTAGCAATTTTATAATCGCCGCAATAGAGTTTTCAAAACAAATTGACCACTTGCAGCGATGTGCAAACCATACGTATATTTGCAGCGTTTTATTTGAAATTTTCAGCGAAAAAAAATCGCCGGAAAATATAACTTTTCCCGACGATTATATGCGTCCGTTGGGGTAGATCAGAAGCAGAGAGATAATACCGGCGAACATGCAGCGATTTATAAATCGCTGAAAAAGTTCAATGGCAGCGATTTAAGGACTTTTCGCAGTGAAAATAATCGCTGGGAAAAGTCACTTACCCTGTAGTGATCCACAAAAGAGAAAGATGATTATTTGAGATGATTAATAGAAACAAAAAATAATAATAATTAATAATAGATGATTATTATTAGAATCAACAAACAAACAAGGAAACATTAACACCTAAATCCATAATGTAAATTAAAAGACATCATCACCATCAATAAAAATATAAATTATATTATTATAATCTATCTATAATAGAGAAAAAACAAATAATGAAATATAGATAAATATAATAGAATCATAAATATTAAAACATAATCATGCAAGCAACAAAACAAGATCTTAATGCACACCCATGCAAAGTGCAAACAATAAACATCACACAAGAACACACTCACTAATGAGTATTTGCAACTGTAGATGGATATTACAAAGTTACAACTCCCTCCGTGACTTCCTCCCCTAATCCTATCAATTTAACAACCAAAGTTAAGAACTTACAAACCAGTGAAAGTACAACCATTGAGATGTTACAAAGTATCATAATTAAATTAAACAAGTAACCAACTCCAACTCCAAAAGCATCCAAAAGCATAGTTTCCACCAAGCACCAAGTAACAACGCCAACTCCAAGTATCATGCATTTTTTTGAAAATTAAACAAAATTAGACATTCACACTACTTAACTAAAGGATAATACTAATAGTAAAAGTTAATGATATCATTCATGATTCATCTACTCGACTCCCTCCCATAATGCGACTTTCTTAGTCCTCTTCAAGTATTGCGGGGTTCATAGATAGGTCTACAAAAAAATAAAAATTATAAGTAAAAAAATTAAACAATTCAAATTCAAATTAGTCATTTAAAAATGAAGCCTAAAAGTCTAAAGTTACCCGACTAAAGTTTATAGTTCTTTGTATCATCAACACTATCTAGTCCAATAAGCGTTGACCTTAGCCAGTTCTGTGTGCAGAGAAGAGCCTCTACAGTTCTCAAAGCCAATTAACTCCAATAAGCTCCAACACACGACCTTCAGTGCCAAACGCCGACTTAGAGACAACCGTAGTGATAGGAATTGTGAACACATCTCGGCTACTTGGGAAATGACTGAAAACTTGGTGGAATAAACCTTCCATTAAGTTAAGATTTGGAATGTATCACTAGGTGCCTCAACAGTCTCCATAAAATATCATTCAACCTCATATTTACACTACATAATATTCCTTGATTTTTGGATTTGATAATACCTTTGTATCAAAATTGTTCAACTCAGAGCATGTGTGCCATCTAAGGAAGAAGTCGAGTTTGTTGGCCTTGAGGAGCTCCCACCTGTGCTTGAAGACTGGCCATTGTTGTTGTAATGGTGATACAAGGTCTCAATATCATTCTTTAATACTCTAATGAGCTGGTAAGCCTTCTCATTAACGAGGACATCTCAAATCTAAAACTCTACAATAACAGACTTATATTGGGGACAAAAAATCTCACCCACAAATAATAATCTATTTATCTTATCGACATTTCGCAATATTTATTGTGCTTGAATTTCATCCCCATAGCCATACCATTTAACAACCTGACATTACTTTCACAACTCTTTTACAAGTGGTCATAAAGTTCAGAAAACTCCAAAAGTATATGTTTGCAACATGGTATAAACGAATAGATATGCAAAACAGTGGTATCATAAAAGAATTTTAAAAATTTAACAAAGTACCTCACATTATCCCAATTACGAATGTCTGGCGATCAGAGCCCTTTTCTCCTCGCTGTGTCCTCTGACAAAGTATGATATTCCATCTTCGACCTCCATCCTCTCAAAGGCTCTTTGATACATTTCTTCTACTTCAAACATCATGTATGACGAGTTCTATTGAGTGGGAAAGTCCAAGGTCAACATACTATCACACGGAATTTTTAGTTGTTCGACACAAGACTTGAACTTGTCAACCCTTTGGGGGGAAGACTTCATGTACTTGACAATATTGCGCACCTTAATAATTAACTCATTAACTTATTGCAGACCCTCATTGACTATGAGATTGATCATATGAGCACAACATCTAACATGTATAAATTCACAGTCACAAATTGTATCTTTTGAGACTATACAGTTCCGTTTGAACCAATCAATTGGGTTGTCGTTGGTACTGGCATTGTCAACTGTGATGGTAAGGAATTTTTTAATTCTCCAATCGGTCATACAATCATCCAACTCCTTTCCAATAGATGAACTTTTGTGATCTTGAATCCACGTGAATCCCAAAATTCACTTATACAATGTCCACTCACTATCAATGAAGTGGGGTGATACACATATAACTAAGGTTCTGATTTGACGTCCACGTATCAGTTGTAAATGAAACTCTTTGCTCAGTGCTGATAAACATATCCTTCATGATGGCCTACTCAATTGCATGTATCTTCAAACAATCCCTCATTGCCATATACCATGAAGGAATGAAAAATCAAGGCTCTAGATTAACTACAAAATTACAAAACCCTTTTACCTCAATAGTGAGAAAAGACATCACATCCGTTATAATCATGGCGGCTAGCAACTCCTTCACTCTCTTTTCACTATAATGAGGGATTGACAAGTTTTTACAGCTCATACCATCCGTTCCTTTGGTCTTTAGCCACCAATCCCCTATGCATCTTATACTGCACAGAACCATCCAAATGTATTATCAAAGCTGTCATGCCTTATTTCTTAGAATGAAAACCAAAACAATCACTACAATGGTGGCACCTTGCTTGTCGATTCTCACAATCATTGTCAATTTTGGTGAAATGGTCCCATGTCCATGACCTTCTCTTATTAGGTCGGGGTGGTCGACTATCACCACGCTCCACTTCTTCCGATTCATTAGCAATAGGTTTGTGATTTTTAGGTACTCGACTATTTGCAAAAAAAGTAGTTGTAGATATGGGTGATCTAGGAGTGGAAGTACTTGTTGTCAGCATAGGCACTAAAGCATCACCTTGTGTATGATCGTCCTGAGTAAGTGTAGCAGCTATATCCATATCCACTTTAAAAAAAAAAAAAAAGAACAAGTCATTATGATTCAAGAAAGTTTCAATTAGAAAGAAATATAGTCTAATTAGTAAACCTGCACAAAAGCCATATATATAGCCTAATTATATATACTGTGTTAATAATGTGTATATGATGGTATTAACACTGCATGAAATAGTGAGATAGTGAGATATAGACTATTGGGCCATTGGCTGTGTGGATAATGTGTTGGCTGTGTCATGTGTGAATAAAAATCAATAACCAACACTATTGGCTGTATGAATAATATTGACACGGTGAGATACAGACTAATGTGAGAATTTGTGTTACAGCATTAATAATATTGCCTGTGTACTGAATATTGACACAGTGAGATTCGATCCTTGTTAATCATGTTTGAGTACTGACTTTTGGCTTTTCATTTTGTTTTGTACCCACTGCATGTCATTACAAAGATTGCCTTAATTTATATATAGCCCTGATAGCAAATCAGTTGGTAAATATCTTTTATATATAGCCCTAAATTCTGATAGCAGGTCAATTGCTAATATGAGATATCTTAGGTGTTATAAATGCACAAATTTACATAATAGAAATTCAATAAATTCACAAATTTACAAAATTCATCAACTTTGCCCAATTTACAAATTCACCAATAAATTTAAATTCACAATACTTGTAGGTGTTATAAACAACAACTAGCAAGCCACGGAGCGATTTTAAGAGGGAGGTGAAGCTGTCCACAAATCTTCAATCCCTAAAAATAAAAATAAAAACTATCTAAGCCCTAGGAAACTTTAAAATCAAGTGAATAAATAAAATGAGACTTCATAGGAAAGAGAGTACACAAAGAAGAGAAGATCACGCCAGAGAGACCTTTCCATAGTAGGGCTATGTGAGCGACGGTGTCACAACACACAAAGAAACAAAGAGGAGTGGAGACTATCACTGAGAAGGGATTCAGGAAAGTGAGGGGAAAAGAAGGGTCATGTGTTTTGAACCCAGACTAAAACGAAGTAGTTCGACTTGAAATGAAACGACGTAGTTTCATTCAATAGCACTTCAATGTGGGCCGCTATCAGATGTAATTTTTTTAAAAAAAAAAAATTGTTTCAGTCGGAGTTGATATGAGTTCGGAAGTCGAAGCCGATATCAACTCCGACTTTGATTCTAACCATTTTTTTCATAGAAACTACGATTCCAACTCTAATTCTGAACTTCGAATTTTATGAGAGCTGGTGTCAGCCAGAGTCGGAGTTGCTGTTTTGCCCACTCCTGACGTGGGGGCAGGGTGCGGATGCCCACCGAGCACTGCTAGTCAAATACTTCTTTGTACAATATTGGCAATATTAGCTTGGACACAAATTCTTATCCAAAAGTAAAGTACAATATTAAAGTTAATACAAGATAAGACTTTAGTCTCTTTTTGTTGTGTGTATATTTATATAATCAATATAAATGATTATATAAATGAACTATGACAACGTTAAGTGATATTGAGATTTAAGTTGTATTAAGAATATATATATATATATATTCTATCTTAATTAATACAATTTTGAGCATCCAAAAATGTTTGGAATTTCTAAATTTCTACCCTCTAGCTAACGCCAACATCACAGATTACGCCCATTAATGTGCCCAATATACATGATCCTTTTTGTTCACAGTCTCATATTCTGACTTACTACAAATATTGGTCAAAATCGTTACTAGCTAGCTAGAAGGCATCCCTTCTATATATACATGCAAAGCAAAGAATTGTGTTTCTTTCATTTATATCTAATTAGTGATTTCCTTCATTTCGGTATTTATTCATATCTTTTTGTCTCAATTTACAATTGAGTTTTTTTTTTCTTTTTCTGTATTATGTTGTTTTTATTTGTAAATGGGCAGCAGGAGGAAAATTACTTTTTACTATATTGTGTCTAGTTAGTGTTTTTCATTGATATTGGTTTCAAAATATTTTTATTCTTACTTTCCAATTTAGTTGTGAACTTATCGTTCTCCATCTCATTTCACATTTCATGTATTTTCCAAAGAATCAAAAAGTGAAAAAAAGGAAAACAAAAAATTGCAAAAGTAGAGAACGAATGAAAGAAAGAAGAAAAAGAAATGGAGATTTTGGTGTCAATTGTCGGAAAAATTGGAGAATACTTGGTTCCTCCTTTTGGAGAACATGTTGGCTATCTGATTTCCTACAAGAAGAACATCACGAAAGTACAAGAGCATTATGATAAGCTACTTTTAAAGAAGGTGCAAAAATCCATTGAAGGAGCCAATTGGAATCAAGAAGTAGTCGCACGTGAAGTTCCGACATGGCAAACAAATGCGGACATAAGAATTGAAGAGCTTCGGAAATTCCTTGAAGAAGATGTTAATGATTATACGATGTGCTTGAATGGCTGGTGCCCAGACCTGAAGTCTCGTTACTCCTTAGGTAAGAAAGCTCAAAAGAATACTCATGCCATAGACGAGCTATTACAAGAAGGTGAAAAATATGATAGGGTTGTAAGATAAAAGACAGAGTATGATGGAGTAGGTTTCGAATACCTTACTCACTGAATTATTTGTGTATTTATAGTATTAAATCAAGCTGTTTGTTACACCAGAAATTTAAGTTTACAAGGATCTGTTGAATCCTATCTTAACAAACGAATTCAAAAATCAAATGTTTACAATTCTGTTTTTCACATTGCAGCAGACTCGGGATCTCCATGTATCTCTGCATGTTTATCTAAACTAACACCCCCTGCAAACTGATGGGAAGAAGACAAATCATCAGTTTGGCTCTCAAGAACTTAAACCTCAATGCCGTATGTCCCTTAGTAAATATGTCTGCAATCTGATCCTCTGACGAAATATGACAGACTTGAACATCTTTGTTGACTACCTTTTCTCTCACAAAGTGATAGTCCACTTCAATATGTTTTGTTCTAGCATGGAAGATAGGATTAGAAGCTAAAGCAATTGCTCCTATATTGTCACACCAGATTACTGGACATTTAGCTAGAACAATAGATAATTCTTTAAGTAACATTCTCATCCAATATAATTCAGCAGTAACTAATGCAAGTGACCTGTATTCTGCTTCTGTACTGGATCTAGAAACCACACTTTTTTTCTTTGCACTCCATGATATCAAGTTGTTGCCCAAAAAAATTCCATACCCACTGCTGCTTCTTCTGTCATCCGGATTCCCTGCCTAATCAGAGTCACAATATGCATTCATCTCTATGGCTGATGGTGTGTAATAAAGACCATAATCAATTGTCCCTTTGAGATATCTGAGAACACGTTTGAGAGCTGTCCAGTGTCCTTCTCGAGGAGAGTGCATAAATTGACATAGTTGATTAACAATGTACGATATATCAGGTCTGGAAATGGTGCAATATTGAAGTGCTCGAACAACCATTCGGTATTTACTTGGGTCTTTAAGTAATAAACCATCTTGAGCTGTCAATTTCTTTCCAGAAACTGTTGGTGATGACAATGGTTTTGCTCCAGCCATGTCTGTTTTATTCAAGAGATCAGTAATATACTTGCTTTGTCGCCAGTGAAGACCATTTGAATCTCGAGATGCTTGAACTCCCAAGAAATAACTCAGATTCCCGAGGTCTTTGAGTTGAAATTGTTTGCCAAGTTGATCAATGAACTGGTGTATGGCTTGCTGATTTGATCTTGTTATGATGATGTCATCTACGTATACAAGAACAAATAATTGTAAGCCATCCTTTGCAAAAATAAACAGAGATGTGTCAACTGATGATTCCTGAAAACCATACTCAATGAGTTGCTGAGAAAGTCTTCTAAACCAAGCTCTTGGAGCTTGTTTTAGCCCATACAAAGACTTATGTAGTTTGCAAACAAAATCAGGTTGAGATTGATCTATAAATCCCTTTGGTTGCTCCATGAAAACCTCTTCATCCAATATGCCATGCAAGAATGCATTAGAAACGTCAAGTTGATGAATAGCCCAGTGAAAGTTAACAGCTAGTGCCAGAATTAACCGAATAGTAGAGGTTTAATTACTGGTGAAAAAGTTTCATGATAATCTACTCCATCACGTTGATCAAATCCTTTGGCAACCAAACGTGCCTTGTACCTCTCTATGCTGCCATCTTGCTTTCTTTTAATCTTGTATACCCATTTATTTAGAACCACAGGTTGGGTAACTGGTCGTGGACATAGTGACCATGTACCATTGGCCATTATTGCATCAAACTCACGACCCATAGCATCCCTCCATTCAGAGACAGTCACAGCTTGCGTATAGCAAGTTGGTTCATTTTCATGATATATAGTGGACAGCACATGGAGTGGATGTTTAGTGGAGTAAAAGGTTTTGAAACCTGGAAATTGTTTTGGCTTAAGTTTCCCAGTTTTGGAACGTGTAACAATTTGTGGAAGTGGCTGTTGTGGAGGCTATAAGTTAGAATGTTCACTTGGTAGAATTTGTGCATGACTTTCAGTAGAGGGGCTTTCGGGTGGAGGGATTTCTGTAGGAGGGTTTTCTGTAGGAACAGGTCTTGGATTCGATGGATCAGGCTCATTTATGATCTGAGTTATGGGTCATGATTTGAAGAATGTGAGAGGGCATCATGATATGAAGGTAATGGTGCTTGCTGCAGAACAATATCAGTAGGAATTGGCAATGAAATAGAAGATGGAAATTTGAAAGGCTTACCAAGTTCACTTTTGGTTGAGGAGTCTGAAACCATATCAGCTGCTGGAAAAGAGTTCTCATCAAAGATAACACTGCGAGAGATGTAGACTCTGCCACTAGTTAGGTCCAAACATCTATAACCTTTTTGTTGTCCCGAATATCCTAGGAAAACACATCTTTTTTATTTGAAACAAAGTTTGTGTTTTTCATATGGTGTAAGCAATGGGTAACAGCTACATCCAAAAATACGCATATCACCATATCTAGGAACAGATTTATGAAGAATATAGAAAGGGGAAAGGTTGTTGAGAACCATGGTGGGCAGTCTATTAATTAAATAAACTGATGTTAGAAAAGAATCAGGCCAATATTTGGTAGGTAGATGGGATTGAGCAAGAAGAGTTAATCCCATTTCTCTAATGTGTTGATGCTTTCTCTCAGCGATGCCATTTTGAGGAGAAGTATATGGACAAGTTAGGCGATGATAAATACCATTTGTGCTTAGAAATTGTTTGAGTTCATTGGATAGATATTCACCACCATTGTCGGATTGAAATTATTTGATCTTGCAAGAAAAGAAGTTTTCAACAAGAGCTTTATATTGCTTGAAAACATGAAGTACATCAGATTTATTGGGCATGGGATATAACCATGTGAAACGCGAGAAGTCATCAACAAAAATAACATAAAAACGACATCCACCTACTGAAGCAACAGGAGACACCCAAACATCAGAATGAATAAGCATCAAAGGACCATTTGTTTGTCTTGTTGATCTGTCATATGGAATCTGTTTTGCTTTTCCTAGAGGACAAGACTCACAAAATGATGTTGTTCCCAATGACTCAGTACAAGGTAGATGGTTAGATTGAACCAATTTATTCAAGACAAATTCGGATGGATGGCCTAGTCGACTATGCCATTTATTTCTAGTAGTCTTGGTGCCTAATTTAGTTGCAAAACAATGCATCTTAATGGAGAAACTCTTGTTGCCAGCCAGAGGATATAGTCCATTCTCAGCTCTACCTTGGAACAAGATTTGGTTGGTTTGGTTCTGTTTGACAAAGAAATCACAGCCAGTTAGAATAAAATAACAATCATTATCCAAACAAAATTTATTTATGGATAATAGATTAACAGATGCATGAGGACAATGTAATATATTTTTCAATTGGAATGGATGCTTATCAAGAAGAAGAGAAGTGTGTCCAGTATTTTGAATTGATAAACCTGTGCCATTGCCAACTGTGATCATATATGTGCCTTCGAAGGGTTGCTGAGTAGTAAGATTTGCTGCATTACTGGTTATGTGTGCATTAGCCCCACTGTCAGCATACCAGATCTGATTATCAAGAGTTGCATTTGTTTCAGCTACCATAGCTGCAAGTTCAGCAGGAGGAATGCGACCTTGAAATGCATAGTTGAATCTTTCATAGCAGTCAAGAGCTGTGTGATTTGTTTTGCCACAAATCTGGCAAGTAGGTCTACTCTGGATTCGAGAATTGTTCTGTGTCACAGAACTGGAGCCACGATTGTTGAATGCAGCTGGATCTCGATTGGTTCTGTACTGATTGTTTTGACCTGGCTTGTGGAACTTCTTATTGAAGTGTTGTACTTTAGATTTGTTAGCAGCAAATGCATAATGAGTATCAACAGAGTTGTGTTGTTGACTTTCTAGTAGGGTCTCAAAGCTGAGTAATTCAGCTTGAAAATCTTCCAAGGTAAGATCATTATCTCGAGTAGCAAGAGTATATGAGGTAATGAATGGAGTGTAACTTACCTTGAGTCCTCCTAGTAAATGAGCAATAAGATCTTGATCATCCATTGGTTTGCCAGCTGCTGCCAGTTGATCAGCAAGGGCTTTAGCTTCATCAATATAAGCAGTACACATTTTATTTCCTTGAGAGAAAGTTTGAATTTGTCGCTTAAGTAATGCAACCCGTGACCTTGAAGCAGATGCAAAGTGAGTGTGAAGAAAATCTCAAGCTTGCTTGGCAGTTTTAATTCCATAAAGAGAGGCAACCAATTTCTCTGAAATGGAAGCCAAAATCCAACTTTTAACACAATTGTCCTTCCGGAACCATATTGCATAAGATGGATTTGGTGCATCCTGAATGATTTCTTCAGGAGCTTCAATGGTGCCATCAATATGGCCAACAAGATCATGGCTATTGAGAAAAACCATGAATTGCATACTCCATGCCATGTAATTAGCACCAGATAACTTCTCAGTAACAGGTTGAGAAGTTGTATGAATGTGCGGGTTGTGATGAGGCATATTTTGTGTATTGCTTGAACTGGAAGACATCTAGAAAATATGTTAAGTTGCGGAAACTATAGGATCAGGCGTTAGCCGTAGGACTGGCTGATACCATGTAAGATAAAAGACAGAGTATGATAGAGTAGGTTTCGAATACCTTACTCACTGAATTATTTGTGTATTTATAGTATTCAATCAAGCTGTTTGTTACACCAGAAATTTAAGTTTACAAGGATCTGTTGAATCCTATCTTAACAAACTAATTCAAAATTCAAAAATCAAATGTTTACAATTCTGTTTTTCACATTGCAGCAGACTCGGGATCTCCATGTATCTCTGCATGTTTATCTAAACTAACAAGGGTGTTCAATCCTGCTCCTCCGTTGGAAGTAAGATCAACATCCAATGGACGCTTTAAGAATTTCAAGTCAAGGGAGACAAAGATTAACCAAGTTTTGGAGGCTTTATTAAGGGATGACAAGATGGACATGATTGCGATATGTGGTATGGGAGACATCGGGAAGACAGAAATGGCCAAAGAGATAGCCAAAAGAGTAGAAGGTGATAATTTATTTGATAAAGTTTCAATTACAATGGTGTCTCAAAATCCAAACCAGAAGGAGATTCAAGCTGCAATTGCGGAGCGACTAGGCCCGAAACTTAATGAAGAATCTTTATCAGGAAGAGCAACTCAACTACATTCAAGACTGGTGAAGAGTACGAAGGTCCTAATACTATTGGATGATGTATGGGAACCACTTGATCTCGAGGTTATTGGAATTCTTCATGGAGATAAAGCTAATAGTTGGAAAATCTTGCTTACGTCAAGAAATGAAGACACTTGCAATCAAATGAAGACCCAGAAGATTTTTCCAATCGAACCCTTATCTAAAGAAGAAGCGTGGAATTTTTTTAGAGAGATGGCAGGTGATTCATGTATTGGTACCCCGAGTCTACAAAAGAAAGCTAAAATGGTTGAAGAGGAATGTGGATGTTTACCTATTGCTATTGCAACTGTTGCAAGTGCTATGAAAGACAATAGCAATGAAAATGAGTGGGATGCCGCGCTTGAGCAGCTTAAAAAGTCTATTCCACAATATATCCCTGGTCTAGATACAAAGGTCTATGCCAGCATAGAGTTCAGTTACATTCATTTAAAAATTAAAGATGCCAAGTCGTGCTTCCTTCTATGTTGTTTGTTTCCAGAAGATTATGATATACCTATTGAGGATTTAGTAAGATACGGAGTTGGACGAAGGTTGTTTGCAAACATTGATACGATAGCAGAAGCAAGGCGAAGAGTCCATGCAATTGTTCAAAATCTTAAAAGATCAAATCTATTGCTAGATAGTGGGAAAAAAGAATTCATTAAATTGCATGATATTGTACGAGATGTTGCCATATCAATTGCATCCAGAGATGAACATGGTTTTATGGTCAGATGTGATGTTGGACTTGAAGAATGGCCACAAAAGGATACATATGAAGGCGTTGCCGCAATTTCTCTTATGCTTGGAAAAACAACAAAACATCCTGAAGGGTTGAACTGTTCTGGACTTCAGCTTTTGCGACTGTCATCTTCCTCTTTTCCACTCCCACCTAATATGTTTGATGGAATGAAGGAACTAAGAGTGTTGTCTTTGGAAAGAATGTCTTTGGAACCATTGCCACCATCAATTCAGGTCCTTAAGAACCTTAGAATGTTGAGTTGGAGTACTGTTCTGAAAAATTAAAAAATGTGTCGATAATTGGAGCGCTTGAGCAACTAGAAATGCTGAGCTTTTGTGGTTCTGAGATCGAAGAGGTTCCGAAGGAAATAGGAAATGTTAGTCAGCTGAAGTTGCTAGATCTGTCGAGATGTCGTTCTCTTGAGCGAATTGCAGCTGGTGTCCTATCTCGTTTATCTCGACTGGAAGAATTGTACGCGTACGAATTTGATAAATGGAAATCTAAGGAGAAAATGGAGGAGGAACAGATACTGCAAGCCTTGCCGAAATAATCCCGTATTCCCATCAAATGATGGCTTTAGAAATTTCTCTGCCAAGTATAAAGTTCTTGCAACAAGACTTGCACTTCAAATACCAAAAGATGAAATTTAGGATAAGAATTGCACCAAGATTTCAATGGCTAGAACTTGATACAACTTCAGAAGAGGAATTGGTGCTCCATGGTGACGCCAGAGATATTGTGGAAAAGCGGGCGGATATTGCTCCACTATTGGATAAATCTCAAGTTTTGTTATTGAAGAATATAAAAAACTCAAAAAGTCTTTTGCATGATTTAGACCGAAAAGGTTTTCCATGCTTGAAGGATCTTCAAGTTTATGAATGTAAAGATGAAGAATATTTGCTCAATGTCAGACCAGACGACACCCTACATGCTGCTGCCTTCCCTCTCTTGGAGTCACTAAAGCTCACCAAGTTGGCTAATTTAAAAGAGATATATCATAGCAAAGTCTCGGAGAGGCCCTTTAGTGGTAGAGGTGCCCTCAACAACCTAAGATCTCTTCGGTTATGTGATTGCGGGAGTTTGAAGCATGTCTTTTCAGTGCCCATAGTGAGCAGTTTGGTTCAACTCCAAGAGTTAGACATAACTTTTTGTAAAAATATAGAACAAATTTTCTCTTTGGAAGGCGAAGAACATAAGAAGGCATTTTTTGAAATGAATTTGCCGAAATTGAAGAAAATGAGGCTCTTGCTTCTACCAAAGCTCATTGGATCCTGTTGATGAGCATCCCCAATCTACCATGATATTCGAACTTGTGAATTTGACAGATAAAAGGATCTGGCACTGAAGTAACATCCGTCTCTCATAAACTATTTTCATCCAACACTATTTCTTGGATACCCAATTTAGAAGAACTTGAGGTTCAGAAGTCCCATTCGCTACAAGTGCTATTTAATCTGGAAGGACAAAAGGTCAAAGAGGACTGTACACTTTCTCAATTGACAACTCTGTACTTAGTCGATTTATCAGCATTGACACATGTGTGGAAGAATATTCCGCAAGGATTTGAAGGCTTCCACAATCTGAAGGAAATTAGAATCAGTGATTGCCATAATCTAACATATTTGTTTTCAACCTCTGTTGCGAAACTGCTTGTACAACTTCAAGAAGTAAATATTTCGGATAGCAATCTGATGGAAAATATTATTCAAATAGAGAAAGAAGCTGGAGAAGAAAGGGAAACATATATGATTGTATTCCCTAAACTTCGTTACATCATATTGTGGCATTGTCCGAAATTGAAGACATTTGGGTCAGAAACTCAGAGCCGAAGAAAACCAAAGAAAATGGAATCAAAACTGGATTCAATAGCCCAAGGTTCCTCAGTAGTACAAGATTCACCTGATTTTCTTGGCGGATGCCTTGAGTCATGTGTACCACATCGCAAGAATTATAAACCGGTGGTTGTGTCAGATCAAAGCATCAGCAAGAGATCCAAAGGAAGGTCCTCTGCAGGGCGAACTAAACACTACAATCATGGACAAATACCAAATGATCCTGCCAGCACAGAGGTCTGTAACTCTGGTTCCATTTTGTTCACATTTTCTTTCATTTTTGTTTTGCTAAAAAGGTCAGCCACTGATTTGGCCA
This sequence comes from Pterocarya stenoptera, assembly GCA_003123785.1. Classification (NCBI taxonomy): domain Eukaryota; kingdom Viridiplantae; phylum Streptophyta; class Magnoliopsida; order Fagales; family Juglandaceae; genus Pterocarya; species Pterocarya stenoptera. Next base: position 36,936 of record QEOT01008895.1, on the reverse strand, counting down.
ACCTTTTTATTGTGTACGCATTCCAGGTTTTAATTCTCATGAGTTGATTCATGGATTTTCTTTATTACTATATGCTTTAATTTCATTTTACAAAGAAATGACACAATGCAATATACATCTTATTACAAACCTTACTACTAGCAAAATGTTTTAATTCTCATGGTTATGTGATCTTCTCTTTTGTTCTTTATCTCATAATGGTAAAAAAAAGTCATATTTCAAAATGTTCATGTCTTTTTTCTATTCAAGTAGTATTTGTTAACAGTTTTTAATATTTTGATAGGTTACATTGACTAAGCAAGAGCAAAGTGTGACTGAAGAGACTGACAATCAAGTAAAGATATGGTCTCTTATCCAACCCAACTTGGTTGAGAGTTTGCAAAATCTAGAAGGACTTTCTGTAACTGCTTGTCATTTATTGGAAGTGATATTTCAACTGGAGGGACTACATGCTGAGGAAAGCCTTGTCTTCGACAATTTGACATGGTTAAGTTTAGCCTCTTTGCCGAAGCTATTGCATATATGGAAAAAAGGTCCACAAGAAATTAGAGGCTTCGGTAACTTGAAATCTCTAAATGTCTCAAGTTGTTACAGTTTGAAATACTTATTCTCGCCATCTGTAGCTGAACTTCTCGTGAAATTAGAGAAAATGGAAGTTTCGAGCTGCAGTGAAATGGATAAAATCCTTGCAAAAGGATTAGAAGGAGGAGAAGAAGAAAGAGAGGTGATTGTATTTCCCCAAGTGACTTCCCTCTCACTCATGTATTTAACAAAATTAGAGTGTTTTTGCAACGAAGCTAATGCTTTTGAGTGGCCGTCCCTGGAGATAATAACAATATATAGATGCAACAGCTTGAAAATGTTTGTCCCAACAGAGATGAAAACTCCTAACCTTCAAGGAGTATATACAGATCATCGCTCGATAACCTTACAACCCATGGTAGGAGACCTCAATGCCACCATACAACACATGATCATCAAAGGAAAGGTACGTACGTTACATTCTATAGTAAACTTTCTTTATTGACCTCTCATTAGCAGCGACGCAAATAATGTTTCAATATCCAAAAAGTTGTATCATTGGGTTATCTAACCTGATCTCTGCTTATAGGCCAGCTCCAATGATGAGGGCTCCAATTAAATCTATGCTTCATCATCTTCTGAGTGGATCTCGAAGGTACTTGAAACTAATTAGGAATTATATTATATTTTTTCTCAAATTGTAATAAATTGTTTTGTTTGATTTTTTTTTTATTGCATTTCTCATTTTCTCCCATTAATTTTGTCTGATCTCAGCCCTCTCTCGTCTGTGTATTTTCTACCGTTAGTTTGTCTGTATAATCACCATCACTTCTCCCATTTCTTGTAGTATGTTCTCCTTTGAGCTGATGACTAATTAAGATGACGTTTGCCTATATATATAATTTTCAAACGGATATATAGATGCCTTGGATTAATATTGACTAATCCAATTGTTATTCCATTTTGTCTAACTTATTTATTTATTATTTTGCTACCCTTGACTTATTTATTATTAATTATTTATACCTAATCTTTATTTTTATACTCGGATTAGCTTGACCATGATTCTCTTGTCATATTCTCATTTTTATTGATATTTAATGCATATGCATTTATTTAGTTAATTAAAGAATTGACAACTTGTAAGTTTGAAACAGGTCATCATGTTATGACAAGATCAACTTAATACAGGTCAATTGCAATATGGTCCGTAAGAGTTCTTGTCCAAGACTGTTACTGGTTCTACAACTCGTACTAATCGAGTGTTGAAGCCTAGGAATGCTTTATGAAGTTAGCCCTTATTATTTCCTCTGTTTTCTGATTATGTATCTAAGTAGGAAACTATCTCTTTGTAACAGAGTGTATACCATGATGACTATAACGCTTATTATTGTACTAGTGTATCAAATTCTATATGTAGAAGACTTGTTTCACATCCTATTCACCAAGGCAAACAACTTGCGACAAAGAAAGATGTTGGTTCAGTGTTCTTGATGCACCTATGATGCCTAAGTTAGCAAATACGTATATGGGATTGTTATAAAGGCTCTAGGATTGAAGTTACCTGAAATCACCATCTTTGGTCAATTATATAGACGTAGCACCTTGCTGATAAGAACAAATTGATAACTCAATCTCTTGATTTTACTTATTGGTTCCTGAAGTTTCGAAGGGGGATGACGAAGTTATCCCCTTTTGGTGATCTAGGCAAGATTCTCGCAATCTCCTTAACAGTAGGGCCACCTTATCATTCTAGTGCTTATAACATTGATTCATAATGAATCACGATACCTAGGCAACTAACTCGTCACTGAGCTCGTGACATATGGGCCTCGCATATCATTGGACCCGTCTTATCGGGATACGAAAGGGTCCTCCAATTACAAATAATTCAAGTTTGCGAGCTCTGATTGGCAGTTCATGTCCCCGTACTTTGGGGGAATTGTAACGGCTCCTCTATTCATGCTCGATCACATCATTAGATCGTGGGATTTACCCATAATGATGCCGTTGTCATCCCGTTCGGCTCCCTTCTTGAATGCTTTACTTTCACGCTGTTTCTTTTTTACAAATACCCCTTCTCCTCTCATCCTCTTTCTTTCTCTTCTCGTATACTGGTTTTCCAACTTTCTTGTTTCCTCGTTATCTCATAGCTTCTTGTTGAAACCCTAGTCTTCTTTTTTTTTTTCACTTTTTCGCACGTCGGTGCAAATAGCTCAATGGAACACCACATGACTTCCTTCTCGTGGAGCTCCTTCGTTGGCTCCTAAATCTTCCACTTAGCGTGATGTCCTTTATTATACGGGCTTTGGTTGGTCTTCCATTACACCTCTGTCGACCTTAACAAATTGAGGGATTCCTACGGGATTTTCAACTCCGTGATTCATGAAGTTCCTTATCGCAATGTTGATGACACGGAGCGCTTCAATGAGAAGGTTGCCCTTCTTGCCTGTTCACTTGCACATGGATTTAGGCTTCCCGTTTGTCACCCCGTGCGCGACGTTCTTGATTTCTTGAAGTTGGTGCCTACTCAACTTCACTCTTGTGCTTGGAGAATCCTTATGTCATGCTTTATTGCTTGGAGGATGGTTTTGGAGCCTACCTGAGAGGAATATCCCAATTTAACTACCAATGGGTTTTTGCCACACATTTGATTAGGGTGTCGGCTAGCAACATCTATAGCTTCTGCTTGTGTTCCCATGATTACTTGGCGCAATTCGAGGGTCATCATTCCAGTGCCAAATAGTGGTAGAAGAAGTTCTTTTTTGTCTTTGGTCGGGACTAAGAATTTCCTAGCCATGAAGTGCAAAGGGTTGAGTTCTCGATCCATGCCAATTGGGGTCAGGTTCTTGATGACAAAGTGAGTGTTGTTATCTTGTCTGAGCGAGAGCAATCCCATGTCAAGATGATTTATGCTTGGGTAAGGCCAAACAAGGATGATGTCTGGACTAAGACCATTTTGACCAAGGTGAACATTGATAGATTCTTGGTAATGCCCGACCACTCTCGAGTGAGTGACCATTCATTTTTAATGAATTCGGTTAACTCCCAGGACAAAAAGAGGCTCGCTATCACCCCGCTAGAGAAGAAGGGGAAACGGTCTCGCTCGGAGCGTGCTGTTACCTGTGACACCCCCAACCTCCACTTGGGATGTAATGGAGACTTAGAACGTTGGGACATGAAACACATAGTTACATATCCACATTCATGACAGTTAATTTACAATGCATTCTAGTATGTAATACTCACAGCGAAATAAGGGTGGCTTATAAAAATCTCATCCCAGAATGAACTAAACATTCCAATAGATCAAATTAACCATAGATAGATATTGTCTTACTTAAAGAGGTCCACATAGTAAGGCATAAATTCAAATATAAAGTGGGAGATAGATTCTCCTTATTACAAACACTGCATCACAGTTCCAGTTGATGGTATTTCTTTTTAATTAAGTAATCATATCATTAACCTTATACACAATATGATTCTCATTATACGAAATAAATGATAACACATTGAAAGTTATAACTATTACTTATCATTTATAATTGCATATTATTATGTTTTATAGTGTAATATATGTACATGAACTTATATATTATAATTATATACTTATATCATATGCTTGTAATACACTAATAAATATAATATTTAATAATATACTCTATAATATATTCATAACTTATATTTAATAATAATATATTACACCACTAGAACTTTTGATTTATTGTGTTATATATACATTAAATGGTTTAGTTTATTATTTCCTTTACTTTATAACTATAAATTAATTCATTATGTACACTAATTTATTTCCTTTTTTAATCAAAGCTATTTGGTTGAATAGTTAAATGGTTAGATTTTTTTTGTAAAATTCAAAACTTTTTTGTATTAATGAAAAGATGATAATTAGTATTTGAATTAAAAAAAAAAAAAAAAGAGTTCAAGCTCGAGTTCGAGTCATTTAGTTATTTTTAGTCGAGTGTAAGTTCAATACAAATAACATCAATGGTTAACGAGCCGAATTCAAATAAGAAAATTTGAGTTCAAGCCAAGTTCGAACAAGCAAACATGCTAATCGTGCCAGAGTACATTTGTTCGAATTCAACTTGACTCAGTTCATTTGCAGCCTTAATGGTAAGATTTAGTTTTTTTTTTGGATGGAGTGGGAAGCCAAATAACCTTATTTTGTGGGTACCTTAAACTTCTGATCTCATTATCCAAACATCCCTTAATAATAGATCAAGTCCTATTATTCCATGGCAGAAAGGAAGCTGAATTCTACGTACAATGGATTGTCTCATAGTATACAACTTAATATTTTGCTTAAAGATTGAACACCAACAATTATTTCACCAAGAGTGTAAGTAATAAAGACTTGTAATCCTCAAAAGTTATTGTCCAAAGTTTAAAGCTTAGAGTATGACATAGATAAGAATAAATTATATACAAGAATTATTTGACTTGCATTATCTATTAAAATATTAATTTCTATAATTTTTGTAATTTTATATAATTTTGCGAAGTTTGAACTTAAAGAGAAGTGTTACAGTCATAAAGGAATCCTATAAAAATAAAGTCACAAACTGACTTGGCTTAATATGTTATGTTAGATCTACTTTATAGATCTAATGTATCAAAAGTAAATTTAACGTATCACATCAAGTTACGTGTGTTTGTAAATTTATTTTTGTTGAATCTTTTTATAACTAAAATACTTCTTTTTTATAAATAGCTGATCTAAATTTAGTATTTAATTTTATCATAAATATCTAAATTTAAATTTACTTTAATTATTTATCATAAATAAATAAAATTTATCATAAATAAGTAAATTTACTTTATGTAAACGACCAAACTGCCTATCCAACATTCACAAGAAATGGGTAAAATAGGCATTAAACTCCTCGTTATCAAAGGTCACAAAAGACATTTCATCTCTTAATTTGGGGAGCAAAACCCTTGCTTCTTTATAATTCTCATGATTTCACCACTCGCGGTCGCCTCTCCGAAACCCTTGCCCCCCTCTTACCAAAGCGACAATGCCGCCGAAGTTTGATCCTTCACAGGTCGTGGATGTCTACGTCCGAGTCACTGGCGGCGAGGTTGGCGCGGCGAGTTCACTCGCTCCCAAAATTGGGCCCCTCGGGCTCTCCCCCAAGAAGATCGGAGAGGACATAGCCAAGGAGACCGCCAAGGACTGGAAGGGCCTCCGCGTCACGGTCAAGCTCACGGTCCAGAACCGTCAGGCCAAGGTCTCCGTTGTCCCCTCCGCTGCCGCCCTCGTTATCAAGGCCCTTAAGGAGCCCGAGCGCGACCGTAAGAAGACGAAGAATATCAAGCATAACGGGAACATCTCCCTCGACGACGTCATCGAGATCGCGAAGGTCATGCAGCACAGGTCCATGGCCAAGGACCTCTCTGGGACCGTCAAGGAGATCCTCGGTACGTGCGTGTCCGTCGGTTGTACGGTCGACGGGAAAGACCCCAAGGACTTGCAGCAGGAGATCACCGATGGTGATGTCGAGATCCCTCTGGACTGAGTTCCCCATTGAGGATTTTTTTTTTCAAATATAGTTTTAATTTGTTTTGTTTTGGATAATTTGGGGATTGTATGGTTTACTATGTTTAAGAAATTAGAATATTTTCAGGGATTTGTATGCTAATTTAATTATGTTGATGGAGTTATGGTGTTAGTGTGATTTCTTTCGCTGGGGGATTGATTACTGTTAGCTCAATGCACGCATGGTATTTTACTTATTTGCTTATTGCTGTTATATAGTTTAGTGGCAATCTGATCGTTGTCTACGGTAACGTTTGATGCGGAGAAAAGTAGGGAAAGGTAATTACTTTTGTTTCTGTTCAATTCTTTTAACTATTTGCTTGTGAAACTTCCAACTGTATTTGGTAATTTCAGCCGTTTGATTTTTTTGCTCTCTAAGATTCTTACCTCTATAATGGCCAAAGGCCTATGGCCTGAGGAGGTCTTGGCTTCGAAACCCCCCTCCCCAAATGTATAAAAAAAAAAAAAGATTCTCACTTCCATAATGTGTTGAATTGTGTTGCTTTCCTTAGTGTGTTTCCTGTTTTCTTCCCGTCTGTTCTAGGCCTTCTGCTAGTGAACGGCTTTCATTTAGTTGGCATATAGGAAGTATCAACCTAGGAAAAGGGATTGAAACATCCAAAACCTCTGCAACCAATCTCATTTTCCTATTTTATTAGGCAACCTGTCGATTTAAACATCTTTGTTCCAATTTCAATGGGTGATTGACCTTCTTTTGCCATTTAGCGCCTGCTCAAGTGGCGCTTGTCCTACTTTTAAGAAAGTTGTGGGTTCAAAACTCTTGTATGCTTCTGTAAATTACTCATAGCAAATGGGGTCAGTGACATTTTTCTTTGCTGCTTTTTATTTAAACCTTCTTTTGTAACATTTCATCCTTGATCACCCTAAATCTTTAATTCCCCTTTTTAGTTGAATTTAGGTTGACACATTCGTAGTGTAATTTCATTAAGATACATATACTATTGTTGTTGGTCATTAATCAATTAACTCTCTCTCTCTAGTGACACTCAATTGCTCATATTCTTTGTCCTTCATGGGATCATTAATGAACAGAGTCCAAGCTTACAGTTAAATTTTTGCCCCTTCTACGTGAGTCAGACCAAAATGCATTTAGTATGCAGCTTCAGAAACAATGGCATCTTGCATTTAGTGCTCTATATACATATTGAATGATAGAAATTGATGACAGTATCAGTATGATTGTGATTTGGGGGGTTTTTGTCCACCAACCATATGATGGTGGGTAGCTTGTGCTTGAGAAAAAATAGAACTCAGTTTTAGGACAAAGGTCCCATCAAAGTTCAGCACCTGACTAGATTGTATTAATATTGGTAATCTGAGAGTTTAATATCAATATTATACGTTATAAACATATTAACATGCATGGTTGGGATGTTATGTGTAAAATTTTAGCGATTGTCATAATTCTATGTAATACAGAAATAGAAGTAGTGGTTTACCTGTTAGGGCCATCAAACAGAGTAAATATGTGTTAGAAATGGGTTAGAATTAGCTGACGCAGCCGAAGCAAATTGCTGAAGGTATCGGCAAGTATGACCTAGAAGGTTGGATAGATTTATAGCCAGATACAGTGACACCTGCTTTAAAGGTGTTTGTTCTCTAGATGATATCCTCCCCAATTGCATAACAAAACCTCCCCTTCGATCTTTCACGTATTTCAATTGCGGTGTGTGGTATCTTTGCAGGATGATTGGCGCTTATAATAGTTCATTTATACATTCCTTATTTCCCATCATTCTGCTCGTTTGATGGATAGAACGACAGGTTAATCATTTTTTATAAGTCGGGCAACCAAGATTTTTAATTTCATTTTGTACCGGAGACAGTCGAAATAAGCCGTAACAGCCGGATAGCCGGTACAGAGAAGGGCCGAGTTTCGGACCGCTTAGAATTTAGGCTAAAAAAATTTTGTTACTCAGAGTGGAGTTAAGATTGACTCAAAAACCAATTCTATGTATGGGCTTTTTTTTTCTTTTTTTTTTTTTTTGTAATAACGTTAGTTTATAACCGACACCTTACTTTGATAGTTTCTAATACCTTGACTTTGAAAGATGAACTAAGCTGGCCCGGCCCATAGTTTGCCCGACACAAAAGAGCCGATGAGCACTTGGGGGTAGCACATCACTAGTCTCAGAGGCCATTAATACATTAGAACTTTGATCTTAAAAGGGATTAATTGCAAAATTAGTATTTTGGATTTGAGTTCTCAGTTTTTAAATTTCGCAAAATTGATACCCTTCTTAAAAAAAAAAAAAAAAACTCACAATTTAAATACCTCCATCAATGTATAGTTATAAAACTAATGGAATATCATGCACGCTTCAATTTTTTATTTGCTGACATGCTTTATTAATAACTACTTCTTCAAGGATGGCAAGCGGCATACTAATGTCACCTGGAAATCCTCCTGTTAATTTTCTAATCTCGATTCTTGAAATTCATATATCAATTTTGTGAAAATTGAAAATTGAGGTTTTGAATTTCTAAAAATGTGAAAATTTGGGTACTTATTTTGCAATTTATCCTATTAAAAGAACAAAATTATATATATATAAACAATAAGGTTATTTTTGTAAACAAAAGAGTTTTCAAGTATTTTTTTCTTTACATCAAAACAATCTCAATTCAAAACATCTTGTATTGATTTCCATAAGAGATTTTTTAGTGTTGGTTCAAATGTATGCGAGGTGATACATATGTTGAAACTGTCAAATAAGAAATTTTATGTTTCACATTTGATTAAATGAAAAAGGATGAAATATATGTCAAATAATACATTTTATGTTTCACATATTTTACATCATGAATCTTAAACTCCATAAAGCGAAAAATGTGCACTTGAAACAAGCATAAGTTCTAATGTGTATGGTATGGGTTACGATGTAACCATTAAAATAATGTGAAATTACAAGAGTTGACTCAAGTGGTAAGGACTTTTATTTTAAGGATACGCTCCCCAAGATTAAAGTTCTATAACCTTGGGTGTAAACAGTTACTATGGGTCACGTGTTAGACCCCCACGTAAGGCGGCCTCTAAAACCACGGCACATGTCCTAGCCATGTCCGGGACATGCCCCTTGATCATGTCACGAGCATGCCTTGGCCCGTGTCTTGTTACACACGGGGCGCCCAGCATGCCCATAGACCAGCCACATGTATGCCTTGGTCCGTACCTTGACACGCACAGGGCGCCCAGCATGCAGGCCATGCGCACACATATGCGCGCACCACGCCTCAGACACAGCGAGGTTAGTGGCCATGCGCAG
>QEOT01008895.1:8025-20192 GCA_003123785.1 Pterocarya stenoptera | reverse complement strand
ATTGTTCTATATTATTGACCGATGGATTAAAGCCTTACATGATAATATATGGCTTTTCAATCATCATTTTAGCTATAAGACCAATATATACTTATTACCATGTAGTAGTAATTATTAAGGATATATACCAATATATAACATCCTAGCTAATTATAAGGTACTAGCTACTAGTACCACTCGATCGGCCACAAAAATGAAGAACATGGTACGTACGAAAAGCAAGCAAGCAAAACAAAACAAAGTCATACATACATATATTCCATGGTTGTAATTAATTATATATATATAAATATATATCTAGGGTTGCCATCAATCTGTCATCAGCAGTAGTACCCTAGCTATAATCATTCACTTTTATCATTATATATATATAGAGATTGGTTCAATTTTAAAAAAATCAAGAGGACCGACCAAACTACAGGTCATTCTCGACCATACATAATCAAAAGAAATAGATCATATGATATAAAAGATATTGAATTAATTATGCTGCATCAATATTGGTCATTAATTACATCTGGTATTTCATGGACAAGTGGTGGCCTGCTAGCCATATATATAGTACTGATCATGAAGAGATGATCAACATGCACTTCAAATCAAAAGAGTAATTAAGAAAGCAACTTGATCACCAAACGCTTTCAACATAAAGAATTAATGTGGGGAATGTGATTGGGATGTGATATCAAGCCAATATATATTTAAAGATTAAATAAATAAAAAGGAGGTGGGAATATTACTTAGACTAATACTTGGGGCGGTAATGGTGGTCGATTCTTGGCCTCGACATTTCACAAAAAGACATGAGTAATTAATATATATATATATATATATAGCATGACCACTGCATACATACACATATATATTATATATACATACACACACACACACACACATATATATATATATATTATATGGGTATATTAATGATGGGTATAGTTCAGTCGCTACAATGATCAGTACTTCTCAGCTATGGCTCCAATTGAGAGGCAGTATTGGACATGATTTATAATCAATGTAATTCAACTCCATCCAAACATTACAATTTATAAGAAAAACGAATATTTGTGACGAGCTATGATATTTGCAATAAGAAAACTAGAATAATTTGTAACTAGAATTAATTTATTTTAATAAAAAATAATCATTTTCTTAACAAATAATACTGACTACAAATAAACATTTTTCTTATAGTAAAAATTTGTTTCGATCATATCTATGCATGATTTGATTCTCTCCATTTACTTGATCTATATAGTTTAATGTTTTAATATTCATTCGAAACCATATATATTTAAAATGCATTATTTAATTATATATGCTTGTCATTTTTTAATCGAAGAGCATGATAATCATGAGTACTACTGCTCGATTGGTCAATAACTTTATTTGTACTCTTCATGATAATTCCTAACATATAATATACTATTCAATAGTCAACAAGCTCATCCTTATCAGTTTTCCAACAGTACTACTATATATTAATCCAATTATATAATATTATATATATATACACACACACTAGTACTTATAAATCACCATTTTAAGCTTATAAGGTTATATAATGTGTATTATTTATTATCTATTTTGAAAAAATTACTCTGATCAACCACATGACCGGAACTATCAGCTAGCCTACTTGCATTAATGTGACCTCCAAGCTGTTATGATCAATTTTGGCAATTGACACTCAAATTAAAGGTTTATAGGTTGCGATATTGAATATATATATATAATACTAATTTCGTAAATATTTAATATTTAACCATTCAGATCATAATTTTTTTTTTTAAAGCCACCTAGCTAGCTAATATAATATTATAACATACAAATTGCAATTAAAGTTTTCAATTGTGGTGTTAATTATTGAGAATTTAAGATGTTATATATATTTTATCTAATTTAAATTCTATATATAATTTTAAAACAATAATTAAGATCAAACGACCGTGATCAATCTCACTTATAAAGCTAGAATGAAAATGAAGGTCTTGAATGATGGTTGTTTTTGTATTATTATGAAACTTTAAATTAGGTACTCATGATCAATATGTGTTATCTATATATTCTTTTATTAAAAAAGAAACACAAATTGTTGTGGAATTAAATTTATTGGAAGATAATTATTCCAATAAATAAGAAAAAGTGTTAAATGTTAGCAATTTGAGTCCTAAAAGGCTAAATACAACTAATTTGAACACCAAATATATATGAATAATCATAGAGCCACCGCTGGGAGCTACTACTGGCTCTAGTTTGTGATTTTTATGTGTATTTTTTTAGTTCTTATTTTATATAGATGTTTTTAACAATTTTAAATTTTTTAAAAAATAAAAAAATTCACAATATCATTAAAAAATACTTCCTTAATCATTAAGTAAAATAAAAAATAATATACTTCGTGATTAAGGAAGTATTTTTTAATGATTTTTTTTACTTCATAATTAAGGAAGTGTTTTTTAATGATATTGTGAATTTTTTTTATTTTTTTAAAATTGTTAAAAACATTTATATAAAAAAAGAATTAAAAAATACAAATAAAAAAACACATACTAGAGCCAGCGGTAGCTCCCAGCTGGAGCTACCAGCGGTGGCTCTAGCACCACTCAATATATATACATATATATATAAGATATCAGGAAAAAAATTATATATTGGTTTTATGCGAAAAAAAAAACAAAAAGTAAAGTTATTTGATATATACGGGAAGAGAAGAATTTTTCTAAATTTTCACACAAAATATAATAAACAATTCAGATTTTTCAAATCTCAAAATAAAAATAATATTAAAAAAATATATTCTAATAATATTTTATTCAACTTTCTATTTTTATCTCAATTCATCTCATTTTATCTGTAAAAACAAACGAGACACTAAAATATGTGTTTCAGACACGTGGCAAAATTCAAAATGAATGGTATCTTAATAAGATTCTAGGGTTTACAAAAAAATATATATATTAAACTTTTGTGAGAGTAATTTATTGTTGGCGTTTCCTTTCTTATTCTTTTATCCTTTGGTCTTTCTCTTGTCATAACTAAATCGTACGCCTTTCTGCTGTCGTCAGGGAAATATGTTGCAAAGGTATGCAGAACGATATATATATATATATATATATATATATATAGTGCGCATATATGCTTAAATGCAGGTATGTCATACCCAGTTGGAATTGATCATGCATGAATGATTAGTTCAATGTTTTGAAGTTATAGCAGGTTCATAATTGATGCGAATTAAAGCCAAAAGGATTATAACCACCACATCATGTGTTTTAAAATGATTTGTTTTAGGTACATCCAGATAAGTTCTTCTGGCAAGCCATCGTCACCCAACAACATGACAACCTTTGTACACATATTATATATATGATCCTATATATTGATCATCTGATCATGATTATAATCATTTGTATTAAGAATATTAATTGCCTTTTTTTTTAATTCTTTTCTTTTGGTCTGGATAGCATTGGATAATTAATGGGTTGCTTCAAATGTACTGAAAGGCTGGTAATTGGCTGGCTATGACTTCTGGGTTCCTATCTCAATTCAACCCATTAATATTGCTTGGGTAGTGGAAGAAAAGGAAGTGTTGGAGAGTGACTTTTGGCAGAGATTAGGTCCCGATAGACTCTTTTTTGCTGTTTTGGGTTCTTCAGTTGAGATGTTGCAATATGGCCTTAACTTCTAATTCCTACCAAAGACAAAAAGCTAGCAGCCCTTGTTCTTGGTTCGACATACTTCGGACCAAACCTAGCTAGCTGTTTTAACAACTAACTTCAATCTTTCCTTGCCTCTCTAGCTTAGGTTGCATGGATTTTTGTTTGAGACAAACCATGTGTTGATGATATATATACATACATATATATATATATATGAATACGATCATGTCCTTGCCAGCTTTTTGTTGAATAATTCTCACGAAAATTAAATTTAACTTTTTCTCAAGATTCATAAACTATTCTTTGTACTTAGATGAGAGAAGTACAAACAAAATATTCTGACTCGCAAAATATACAGCGTTAGGCATTAATGCGTTAAGCGTGATTTTAAGAAATAGGCATTCTTTTTAATTGCCTAATCGAATCGAATGATCCAATTCTTAAAAGAGATCAAAAAATCATTTAATGGTGTTCGATCGATTGTTGTTTCTATCTCTCTATATATATTGGATTATCAAATTTAATCAAGCAATTTAAGAATCTCACTACAAGAAAATTGTTTATTTATGACTAATTATTTCCTGTAAAAATAATTATTTCCTGTTAAAAATAATTTGTTTCCGTCGCAAATAATCATTATCGTTGTAAATAATTTATCACAAATACTAATTTTTCTTATAATGTCGGGGCACAGATCATCTCACCCCTCTATCTTAATTTACCGAACGCTTGGAACCAAAACCAGTGTTACAACTAAATGTAGAACCTAGAACCTTGGCATTGGAGTTGTATTAGTAGTGTTAATGCTAAATTCCATTGCTAACCTGGATTACATGACCGTTTCAGACATAACAAAAACCATATATACATATATTATAGACATAGCTAGCCGTTGAAGTTGTTGAATTTTGTTCATAGTACTGGCCTGATCCACCGCTAGTTAACCTCGCTAGCGGGAACCAAAAAGAAAAAGAAAAAGAAAAACAATGCAAGAAAAGTAATCAAGAGCCGTTGGACAACAAGGTGGGTCCATGCAAGCGAAATCAAGCTCAATGGGCGGCATATATATATTAATTTATGTTAATTATGTTGACATTAATTAACATTCTTACACCAAAAAAGAAAAATATATATGTACTTAAATTATTAATCTTAATTAATATGGACCCTTTCTCTGTGCCTCTCCATAAATACCCCTTTGTACTCGATCCATTCACCCATCACAACCACAAAACATAACACAGTTCCCTACTGTTCATTTCCTCTTTCTCAAAACTCTTTGTTCTTTCGCTGAGCTGTGATCATCAGTTGCTTCTGAAGCCAAGGCGTAATTAGTGAGAAAAATGGGAAAAGACGTTGAGGGTGCGGAGCAGGGAGAGTACTCAGCCAAGGACTACCACGATCCACCTCCGGCACCTTTGATCGACCCGGAGGAGCTGACAAAATGGTCCTTCTACAGAGCTCTGATAGCGGAGTTCATAGCCACTCTTCTTTTCCTTTACATCACAGTCTTGACTGTGATCGGGTACAAGGTCCAGAGTTCTGCCCCCGGGGCCGACGATTGCGCTGGAGTCGGCATTCTCGGCATCGCTTGGGCCTTTGGAGGCATGATCTTCATCCTCGTTTACTGCACCGCCGGTATCTCTGGTACGTTGTTGCTCGTTTTGAAGGTTGATCGTTACAAAGAACTTTAGCTAAAATCAATGATATATATATATATATATGTATTAATAATTGGGACATGAACATAGGAGGACACATTAACCCGGCAGTGACGTTCGGGCTGTTCCTGGCTCGAAAGGTGTCGTTGATAAGGGCGGTGCTGTACATGGTGGCGCAGTGCTTGGGAGCCATATGCGGTGTTGGGCTTGTAAAGGGCTTCCAAAAGACTCACTACAACCAGAACGGAGGTGGTGCCAACGAACTGGCAGCAGGGTACAACAAGGGTGTTGGACTCGGGGCTGAGATCATCGGTACCTTTGTTCTTGTCTACACTGTTTTCTCAGCCACTGATCCTAAGAGGAGCGCCAGAGACTCTCATGTTCCTGTAAGCTAGCAGCTTGCATCCTCATCCCCACAATTTACTTTCGCTAGCTCTAACAAAAATCTTACTTACAAAATTAAAATTTACTTTACTTTCGCTAGCTGATCTAATAAAAATCTTATTTATAAATTAATGTGATATGACGTAAAACGATTTATATATTTTACAATAAGAAATTTTATAATCTGTCACTTCACTTTTTTTTATGCAATTACTTTCGTGGCATTTTTTCTTCGTTATCTTGTCCAGCCAACGTTAAAAGTGATGTGAGCTAATTAAATTTATTAGGCCACATCATGTGTGCCCATTTTCTCTTCTCAAGTGTTTGTTTGATTTGTGATTCTTTCTTTAGTTATAGTGATTGGTTGAAGTTTTCGAAGATAAAGTATTTCGCTTTCAACATTATTTGTGCAGAAAAAGAGACATGCCTTAATTCATTTTTGCCTTAATTACTTTAGAAGATCAGTAGCTTCAAGAAGATCTTGATCTTGAACCGTACAGAAAATTTAATAAAACTAGAGTTCACGAATTAAGTGAACTCAATTTTTTGTAGAAAAAGTATAGGCCCTGCATCATTAGGTAGTATTGATACTTCATGATTTTTTTTTTTTTTTTAAAAAGCTTTTTATAAAGTAAATCTTTTCTTTCTTTCTTTTTTGGGATAACAAATTTATAACAATATACGGTAAAAATTTTATTCAATTCTATTTTCTGTAAAAATAAATCACAAAGAACCGCATCACATGCATTGTCACAAGCAAGTGGTTTCTGGTTTGGTGATAACGTTCCATATATAAATATATATATATATAATATAATAATTACTGGCTACATAGGTCTTGTACTATAATTGATTTTGTTTGTTGTGAAATATTTAAGGTGTTGGCACCACTCCCTATTGGCTTCGCTGTGTTCATGGTTCACCTGGCAACAATCCCAATCACCGGTACTGGTATCAACCCAGCTAGAAGTTTCGGAGCCGCAGTGATCTACAACCAGGACAAGGCCTGGGATGACCAAGTATACATATTTCTCCCACCTCTTCTAATTCCTTTCGTAATTTTACTTTTTCCCACTACACATGATTCAGTCCAAAGTTCATATTTTTATTAATCTGAGAGACTAATCATTATCTGCATATGATATATGTTTCAGTGGATTTTCTGGGTTGGACCATTTATTGGAGCTGCAATTGCTGCCTTCTATCACCAATTCATCCTCAGAGCAGGAGCCATTAAGGCTCTAGGTTCCTTCAGAAGTAACGCTTAAGCTTTTCCTGCCCGACCATGAAATAATATCCTCAAAGATCGATGGAGATGGATGGTCATCATGATTCAAAAGAATAACAAGATCATAGTGCATGCATGCAAGTTGTCTGATCAGGGTCCCCTTTTATCCATTAGTTTCTGTTTCTCATGGGTTGGAGAGCTGTAAATGGAGGACCATGGAATTGTAGATAAAGATGCCTATGGGCAGGGTGTTTCTTTCTTTTTTTTCTTTTATCTTTTCCTTTGATCTGCATGTATTTATGTGATTCCCGTCCTTGTTTTTCCGTAATTTCTTTAATTTGCTTTTTGGTGTACTCATGTTGTTTCTACCTTAAGCTATTAAAATGGGTTGTGGTCCTGATAACTCCTGAGTGTCTCCATCACCTTTTTATTGCTTTATATTGTGTGTGTTCTTCTTACTTGCAAATTAAGTTTATATATAAACTGGATACAATGTCGTGGCTCTTTTCTTAAAGTGAAATTTCAGCGTAATTTCTTGATCTAAATCTCAATGATTGCTTTGAGACATTGACAAAGACTTGACACTAAAATATTAGTGGCCATCAAGATAAGGAGTACTAGTAGGGGACATTTTTCAATAATTCTAAATTCAGAAATTAAGAGCTAAACCTTATCATGAAGAATAGGGATCATCCATCGGGTATATTCGATATGATATATACCCAATGAAAAAATGGGTAAATTGAGAAGAAAAAAGGGAAGAAATTAGGACATTTGCACCACCGCTCTCTCTAATTAAAGTGATTGCTTTCAGACCCTGAATTCATGGTGGTGAAAATTTAAATTTTGTAATAATTTAAGTGAAGTGATTGCTTTGTTTATAATATTGATCGATCATGCTTATCCAGAATCATCAGTTGAATCATTAAAAATGGGTATTTTGATAAAAGATCTTAAAGCACACACTATAAATTCACAAATGTTAGTTGTACCAGAAAGTGATCAGAGCCCCAAAAGATCATAATATGAGTTGGCTTTTGTGGTGGTGGTTCTTTTTGGAGGAGAGATATATAATGGGTTGAATTGTTTGTCTTTTCTACCAGTCAGTTTTTAAGAGGAGAATAAAAAAATATAAGGAAAAGGAAACATGTTAGGTCAATTTATAGAGCTTAAGATTCCTTGCTTTCTAAAAGGTGGATGCCTCTCTTCTACCCAATAAATTATAGTCTCTGAGCTCATCTCTATTATCCTGTCCTTATTTTATGGCTCTCCCACAATTGTCTAGACCTTGGTAGGTGAGGCTTTATCTGTTTGAAGATGTACATTTTGGCATAATTTATGGGGAAGGTGAGCGTTTTCCCTTTGGACTCTTGCACGAGATAGTTGGCAACCGGACGAGCTACTATCCATGATTAGGGTTAGGGTTATATTGGAAAGGAAAGCTAAACGTACATGACCTCGGTACTTGAGTTGTAGCCCGATGGGTGTATATTCTTTTGTTGTAGTAGCAAAAGGAAAGACTAGAGCGAGTCATGTAGATTATAATCCCTACATGTATGTGTTTCTCATTGTAGTAATAAAAATAGTGAGAGTATTTGCATGTGTTTCAAAAGAAAATAGAGCGTTAATTAGACATATCATGAGAAAACAACATAATGATGAATATAATTAATTAAGAAAATATGTTTCGTAAAATGCAAATATGTTATGATAAGATTATACATCATGATCATGATGACTTGGAAAATTTTTTTTTTTTAAAAGAAAATTTTATTATGTGGATGGCGAAATATGATTAAGAATAAATTATTAGGGTCGTCATATTGATGGAGATGTTCTAATCCCTTGGTATAAGTATATATAGGGTTACCAAACAATGGCAAACATTTTTTTTTTTTTTTTTATCTTTTGTGATTGGTAAGCAACACTACTAATAAAACAAAAAAGATATATTATGATCACATTATATATTAATATAGAAAATTTATTAAATACCATTATCTCATCCATCTACAAGACTTGTGGGGTTATCAGGTGATTCTCTCTAGGGTTTCCGTGATGGTTTGTTATGATCCATGTCTTCATGGCTTCATACCCAATATTCAACAGTACTACTACTTCCTACCCAAGCCTTAATTGCCTAAAAATCTGAGTTTTTGTCTTCTTTCTTCAGTACGTCTTTGGTCTATATTAAAAAAGAAACCTTTATTCACACTTTTTTATAACTTGTTTTCCTTTTAAATTTATTTTATTCTATCATTCATCTAAATAAAATAAACAGTCCTCCTGCAGATGGAGTCCTCCTTCCACAGCCATCTGATGAACACTTAACAATTTCATATCATGTCTGTTATGATATAAATTAAATAATAAAATTTATATATTCTCATCATATTGGATAAATGATGATTTCTTATGATATTAGAGCAGAGATCAAGAATTTAAATTCTAACTATATTTTATTCAATTTAATTGAAAGAATTTAAATTCTAACTACATTTTATTCAATTTAATTGAAAGTTTGGCCCACACTTGAGGGAGTTTGTTAAGATATAAATTACATAATAAAATCTAACTATTTATATCTATTTAACCTTTCGAGACAAGCAGTAATTTTACAATATCACTTTAGGAGTTTCATCGCTAATTAGAGGTGCTGCAGGCCCTATATGGGTGGGTAGGCGCCACCCATTTGCACTCTGTCCCCACCCACATTTCTTATCGTCTCTGCTTATCGGGCGAGCTAATCGGTACCACCATTCGGCCATCCCATCTATCAACATATTATTACCAAGAAAAATAGCACAAAATCACAAAAAAAATATAATTAATATATAGAAAATAATTGAATCACACAAAACCAACAATAATCGCCCAATAAAAAAAATTCAAATATGTTCTCAGATCTATAGATCTGTGCGGTGGCAATGTACTTACATTAAAAAATCGTACGAAGAAATCTTAAATCTGAGGCAGCATGGTGACGACTAGAGTCTTAGGTCGCAGAGACCCACGGTCAAGCCGTATGACCGCTTGTACCGTCGTAGGCTACGACTTGGCCACGAGTGTGGAGATGCCAGAGAAGAATAGGACTGAGAGGAGAAAAAGAAGATGAGAGGCGCCAATTAAGAGTATAAATCGGTCTGGTCTGATCTGGGAAGGATGGTGGACCGAAACTTTCGGCCAATCATTTTTTCAGACCGGTCACCCCTAGTGGATTGAATCGGACCATTAACTATTGGTTCAGTTGGTTCATATCAGTCTAGGCCAACTTCAAATAGGAGCCCAATCATAAAAAAAAAATACTTCATTCTTGAAGTATAGAAAAAAAGTCCACAATGTATATTTTCGACCCATTAGTATAAAAAAAAGTCCACAATGTTTATAATTTTAAATAATACAACTATTTAACTTCATTTGAACATTTTTTACTTAAAAATAACCTAAAACAAGTTGTTCAAATTATCAAAATTGATAATTATATTAGTTAATTGATATTAGTTAATTAATAATTATATATTTTATATATTATATTGTCAATAGATGAAAATTACAAAATTCACTTATATAACTACTATATAAAATAATATATATAATTTATTAAAAAAAAAACCCCACCTTGAGACCAAACCGAAACCCATTCGGTTCGAGGACCAAAATCGACCAAACAAGTTTTCGGTCCGGTCTGGTCAGTATTTCCAGTCTAGACCGAAAATTTTACACCCCTAGCACTAGTGCGAGAGGAATGAGGGGAAGAAAAGAAAAGGAGGCAACTAGAAAGTGAGAGGAGAGAGAAAATTACGATTTTTTGGTTTATATAGTTGTTTTTTCTTTAAATAAAATAAACATATATATGGGCAGGCGGGTAAAAATCCCGACGGTACCCACCCACTCCTCGCTCATAGGTGAGTTCATTTATTTGTCATCCACCTGTACCTACACCCACGGTGGGCGGACTACCCGCCCGTCCCTTAACGGGACAAGAGGATTGGACAGGCGGGTCGAGTCGAAGGACCCTACTACTAATGAAGTTATTAACACTATGGTTTTTAGTAATCTTATTTTCTTTTTAAGTAAGCATAATATATATATTAAATAGTTACAAGATACAAGAGTTAAAGAGGTTAGAAACCCTAACAATCATCTCAAACTAACTAATATAACATAAGAAAAAAAAGAAAAAAAAGATTTGGAGCCAATGACTTGGCTCCCACCAATTTCCCACGAGGGGAAACTGCCCAGAGCTATTTTTTGTAGTTTGAAGATTGGATTGCAATACTATTACCAAAAACTACAGTAGATTGTGTTATGCTGCACTTTCCTAGTCCAATTTGGTTGAAAGAAACACCCACTTTCTCGTTTTCAAGATTTTTGATTATGAGAAATGAAAACACACGAAAATAGCATCCGATAGATGTTTCGATACAACTGCAGACATCTGTCAATGGCTATAAAGGTGTGTGAGGAACATGCGCCAATATTGATGAGAGGAAGTTTATTGGATTTGCAAGACTCAAAGTCGCTGATCTCATTTCTACAGCACGTGACGGCAGAAAATACACACTGTTGTGCAGCAGCATGCAAATTTTGCTCTGACATAGTCCACGCATGAAACTCACACGCTACTTGTTTGGATGAAATTTTTTCTAGAGGCCAAAAGATCAGTAGTTAAGGAGTCTTGTGGAGCGGCGGCTCATGGCGGTCAAAGGTGGCTGAAAATAGTAGATTGGCCCATCTCTACGCTATTTCCGAAAAATCGGAGAAAAACCAATGGACAACACGAAAGAAGACCGGATGGTAAGAGGAAGCTCCTCCCTCCTCTGGATGGTGGTGGAACGATTTTTAAGAGATGGGTTTTGGGAGAGAGATTTGAGAGAGAGAGAGCTTTTCTTTGGGTCGGAGAAAATGGGTTTTGAGTAAATTAAGAATGATAATTAATTATTATCATCTTCTATTAATGAATTAATTAATGAAACTGCATCGAACACCTTTCAATTGTCATCTAGCGTATCAATGTTTTTTTATGGTTGCATATAAATTAAGGTGTTTGGCCAGAAATATTGAAACAACTAACACTGTAGTTTCTTCTTGTCAAGATAGGATTTGAGGAAAAATTACAAAAATTGCCTCTCTGCAATAAGACAGCATTCGAAACAAGTTTCAATCGAACTGTCTTTTTATCAAGTTAATTATAACGAAAATAAAACTAACCTAGTCCGAGTTTTTTTTTTT
>QEOT01008894.1:265511-322374 GCA_003123785.1 Pterocarya stenoptera | reverse complement strand
TATTGACTAGTCATGAAGTTGATTCAACATACAAGATGAATGAGTTGGATCACGACAAAGCTCTTCAGCTCTTTAGTTTACATGCCTTCAAGAGAGAAAAGCCTAATGATGATTATGCGGAACTAACAGAAGATGCAGTACGATATGCAGGTGGTCTTCCACTAGCTTTAACGGTTCTAGGTTCAGATCTAAAAGGTAGAAGCATACATCAATGGAAAAGTGCATTGGATAAGCTCAAGAGAATTCCTAACAAAGATATTCAAATGATACTTAGAACAAGTTATGATGGATTGGATGATAATGAGAAGGATATTTTCCTTGATATTGCTTGTTTCTTCAAAACAAAAGATGTAGGTTATGTCATCAAAGTATTAGATAGTTGTCGTTTCTTTCCAGATGATGGTATTCAAAGGCTTATGGATAAGTGTCTCATAAGTGTTGATGAGGATGGAAAATTGTGGATGCATGACTTGCTACAAGATATGGGTAGAGAAATTGTTCGACAAGAATCGCCTAAAGAACCTGGCAAACGTAGTAGATTATGGTTTCATGAAGATGTTCGTTCTGTACTAGAAGAAAATACGGTAAGAGAGTAAATGAAGAAAATAAGACTAATTTATTTTTTTTATGAGCATCTTCCATTTTCATTTATGAACAGTTTTCAATGATATGCAGATTTTGAAGAGACATTAATTTTATATATTTTGAATGTGATTAATTGCTTTTGGAAACTCAAATATTAGAAAAAATTACTCAATTTGGAAAATATTAGAAGAAAAGCAAGATATAAAGACAGTCTAGATGTGAGTTAATTTGCTAATACATGTTGTATATGTTGTTGCACTAGGTAACAAACAAAATTGAAGGGATATTGATAGATTTGCCAGAACGAGACTTGATATGCTTAGGTTCCAAAGCATTCATGAAGATGAAAAGACTCAGAATATTTATAAATCGCAATGCATGTTTATCTGGAGGGCCTAATTACCTTTTTAATGAGTTAAGCTTGCTTGATTTGGGTGAATGTCCTTTGCAATCTTTGCCATCCAATTTTCATGGAAAAAAACTCATCGACTTTCAGATCCGTAGTAGCCTCATAAAAGAATTGGGGGAGGGAATCAAGGTAAAACTTATGTTCTCAATATTTTTCTTTTCAATTTAGTTTTGAACTTCTTTGAATCTAATTTCTCTTTTTTTTTTCCTGATCTGCAGAATTTTCAGAACCTGAAGTTTATGAGTTTCTATGATTGTAAATTCCTAACAAAAATTCCTGATATCTCAAGGATCCCAAATTTAGAGGAATTGTATCTTCGTAATTGTGAAAGTTTAATTGAGGTTCATGATTCTGTTGGTTCCCATGATCATCTGACCTCTTTATCATTCTTCGGATGCTCAAGCCTTAAAAGTTTTCCAAGAAGCCTCAGGATGAGATCTCTAGAATCTCTTGTCCTTGAAGATTGTTCAAGCCTTCAAAGTTTTCCTGATATTGAGTGTGAGATGGAATGCTTAAGATTCATTAAATTCGACCAAGCTCCTATAAAAGAATTGCCTTCATCCATTGGGCATCTCACTGGCCTTTAGGATGTATACATAAAAGGCTGCAAAAACCTTATGCATCTCCCACCTAACATTCTTGAGCTGCAGCATTTACGTAATCTTTGTGTGGAAAATTTTTCAGAACTTGTTAAGCTTCCAAAGAAGGAGAAAAGCTGTTCCACGCCCTGTGTCATGTCAACAGAAGAATGTGAAATTTCATCAAATGAAGAACTGCTCTTAAGGCCGCCACCGCCATTGCCAGCACTAGAATATTTGAATCTCAGCGATTGTGTCCTATCAAAGTCTGACTTCTTTACAGCATTTAATTTCTCATCCACTTTGGAAACGTTAGAACTGTCAAGGAGTGATATTGTTATTCTTCCTGCAAGCATCAAAAGATTTGTTGGATTGAGGTGCCTTATGTTGTTGGATTGCAAGCAACTTAAACAAATTCTAGAACTTCCTCCAAATATAGAAGAGGTGTTTGCCAGTGGATGCATTTCATTTGAAACCTTTCCAGAAGTATCAAAAAAATGTGAGTTCAATACAAGCACCTTACCATCGCTACATTGGATTGACTTGTCTGCATGCAATAAAATGCTTGTGAATATCAGGAATCATGTCACAAATCCTTCATTGGTTGAGGTGTCTCTCTCTCTCTCTAATACGTATTTGTGTTTGCCATTAATGTCTATGGGTTGTATTACTGAAAGTTTTAATAATATTCATTCAACAGGGACAACTTGAGGAGGCACTTTTAGGTGGAATTATATTTCCGGGGAATAGGATTCCAGACTGGTTTAGCCATCGCAAGGAGGTTTCAAACAGTGAATCTTGTGAAATACAAATTAATGGACCCTTGGATCTGGATCAGATCAAAGGAGTTGCTTTGTGTGCTGTTATTGGACCCATTATTGGGATCACTCCAGATACACCCCCTCCTGATATTAGTGCTAAGATCATTGGCAATGGAGTCCAAAGGTTCCTTAGAGAAAGAACAATTTATTCAATGGATCATGTATGGCTAGAGTACTCCATGCTGGAATCCTTTAACCAAAAGGAGAACAGTTTGCGAGTTGAGTTTTATTGTGAATCAAAGACGGTGTTCTTTAAAAGTTGCGGGTTGCATCTAATAAGCAAGCTCGAAGAAAATGTGGAAGTTCATCCAAGTGTGCTCCCTAATAATGTTGATGTCGAGATTGAAGATTCAATGGCCTCAATGGCTGGTATTCAAGTTTCTAAGAGACTCCGTGATGGTGATGATTACAACTTGGAATCCAATTGGTACCCACAACAGAAGAGTGTAAAATCCACTCATGATGCCGCTAATCATGGCAGTACAGAATGAAACTGATTTTGTCATAGAATTGCTGGTTGTTTTAAGAATGTCAATAAAGAGGATGAATAACTTTAGCCCCCTCATTATATATGTTCAGATTGCCTAATAATTTTCGTATAACCCAACAATATTGACAAAGCTGCAGTCCAACCTACATCCTCTGTCAGCAACTGATATCAACTAATGACAGAAGTTTGGAGGACAACTCTTTCTCTAACATATTCCTCCGCTATCAATAAAGAAATAAAGTGAATCTGAAGAGTGTTAAAAAAAAATCTATTCTTTTTCAACAGACTATTTTTTTACAAAAGATTTAAACGAGACTTATCTATTTGATATTTTATATTTAGAAATCAGTGTGCAAAGCATACCCTCCATTTAATTAACATGATAAGACTTGATTTGTTAAGAAAATTTAAAATTAAAATATCTAATTAATTTGGCAGTTTGGATTTGGCAATTTGGAAGTACTGACAAGGTACTAAAACCAAACATCTAATTAAATTATTTTTTTATGTGTGATTTATTCCAAGACATCTGCTTTTATGCTTTTCAAAAGCATTTGCTTTATAAAAGGTTCTTTGGGTGATGTATTCCAAGACATCTTTTTGTTATGCTTTTCAAAACCATCTGCTTTATAAAAGGTTATGTGGGTGATTTATTCCAAGACATCTGCTTTTTTGCTTTACAAAAGATGCTGTGTGTGATTTATTCCAATTAGTTTTCTTTGAAAGGAAGTTGCTGCGTTTTTGTATATATATTACCAAGTACAAGTGTGACCAAGTTGTTCCACGAGGACTACTTCAATGGCTTTCCATGGTGGCTCTTCCTCTTCCTCTTTCCCTGCTTCTTCTTATTTAAGTCCACAGTGGACTTACGATGTATTCTTAAGCTTTAGAGGTGGAGATACCCGCAATAATTTTACTGCCCATCTACACAATGCTTTGCATCGAAAGGGTGTGATCACCTACATTGATGATAAGCTTAGAAGAGGAGAGGAAATTTCACAAGCACTTCTTAGAGCCATTGAAGAGTCAAGAATTTCAATAACTGTACTCTCCAAAAACTATGCATCATCCACTTGGTGCCTGGATGAGTTAACGAAGATTCTCGAGTGTAGAAAAACAAAACAGCAAATGGTTTTACCAGTATTTTATAACGTAGATCCATCGGAAGTACAACATCAGACAAAGAGTTTTGGAGAAGCATTGGCGAAACTTGAAGAAAGGTTCAAAGATAGTGCGAGAGTGCAGAGGTGGAAGGCATGCCTAAAAGAAGTGGCCAATTTGTCAGGGTGGCATTTAGAAGGGAACGGGTACTTCTAACCATTCTTGTCTCTCATACAATAAATTTACATATTCTGTTCAATTTTACACCATACAATGCATGTTCGATCTTGGACTAGAGAGCAGGAAGTTAAAAAGAGATTAATTTGATTCAAATTCTGAGACAAATCCATCCTTCATCCTGGATCTGGGCGTGGAAGTTTCCTCTTCTCTGTTTTTTTTTTTCTGTCTTTTTTGTTTTGGTTTGTTGTTTTGCCTTTTATCTATTCACATTTTCTTGTGGAGGCGTCAACAAAGTGAAGTTTAATAACGCATATAAGACTACCATTGTCATCTGTTATTGGAGAAAAGATGAAATTAGATCACTTTCTTATTTCTTTTCATTAGTGTTACTCATTTGATGTTTTGGCATTGGTAGGAATGAATCCAAATTTATTCAAGAAATTGCTCAAGCAGTCACAAGAATAGTAAATCGTACATACTTGAATGTTGCCAAGCATCCTATTGGAGTAGAATCTCGTGTACATGCCATCAATATGCTTCTAAGTGTCGGGATGAATGACATACGCATGATAGGAGTCTTTGGAGTTGGTGGAATTGGCAAGACAACAATTACCAAAGCAATCTATAACTTGAATGCTTATCAATTTGAAGATAGTTGTTTTCTTGCAAATGTAAGAGAAACTTCAAAGATGGAATGCGGTCTTGTCCAATTACAAGAGAAGCTTCTTTATGACATCTTAGGAGACTCAAGTTTGAAGGTTGACAATGTTGATAGAGGAATCAACATCATAAAAGAGAGGCTTTGCTGTAAAAGGATTCTTTTAGTTCTTGATGATGTAGATCAGTTGGCCCAGTTAGAAGCATTATCTGGAGAAAGTGGTTGGTTTGGTTTGGGAAGTAGAATCATCATAACAACAAGAGATAAACATTTACTAACCAAGCATAAAGTTGATTTAACATACAAGGTGAAGGAAATGGATCACAATGAAGCTCTTCAGCTCTTCAGTTGGCATGCCTTCAAAAAAGACAAGCCCATTGATGGGTTTTTACAACTCTCGGAGCATGCATTGCGTTGTGCTAGAGGCCTTCCATTGGCTTTAGTAGTGCTTGGCTCAGATCTATATGGTAGAAGTTCACATGAATGGAAAAGTGCATTAGATAAGTGCAAAAGGCTTCCTAACAAAAATATACACAACATACCTAGAATCAGTTATGATGATCTGGATGACAATGAGAAGGATATCTTTCTTGACATTGCATGTTTTTTCAAAGGTGAGGATGCAGATTATGTCGTTAAAATATTAGACAGTTGTGGGTTTTTCCCAGTTATTGGGATCAGAGTTCTTACAGATAAGTCTCTTATAACTATTGAAGAGAATAACAGATTGGTGATGCATGACTTGATACAAGAAATGGGTAGAGAAATTGTTCGTCAAGAATCACCCAAAGAACCTGGCAGACATAGTAGGTTATGGTTTCATGAAGATGTTCGCTATGTACTAGAAGAAAACACGGTAAGAGTTAGATAATAACTCCTCATAAAAAAAAAAGTTTAAAATTGTTTCCTTTCGACAAGAGAAGCTTACTAGAAAAATCTACTGGTTGTGTCTATATCTATAGACATTCATTCTTGTATATATATACTGCCATTTTGGAAGTAGTCTTACTCTGGTACATGCCAATAATAAAAACAATTTTCCCTTTGTGAAAATAGGAAAAGGAAAAGAAAAAACAAATACAAACCGTTTATGTTTCTGTATATAAACAAAACAATAGTTCTAGCACATGATGAAAGGATGGAGAAGTTAAATGTTTTGATTTTGTTAGCTTTTATTTTGTCTTACTAGGGAACAAACAAAATTGAAGGCATATTGGTGGAGTTGCCTGAACGAGACTTGATACACTTGAGTTCCAAAGCCTTCACGAAGATGAAAAGGCTCCGGCTCTTTATAAATCGTAATGCATGTTTTTCTGGAGGGCCTAATTATCTCTCTAATGAGTTAAGATTGCTTGATTGGCCTGAATATCCGTTACAAGCTTTGCCGTCCAATTTTCATGGAAAGAAACTCTCTGTTTTTAGGATCAGAAATAGCCTTTTCAAAGAATTGAAGGAGGTATTCGAGGTACAATCAATCTTATTATCAATGTTCTTATCCTCTAAATTTTGATGTAAACCACTTTGAAGCTAATTTATACCCCTTTTTCTTTACAGAATTTTCGAAACATGAAGATCATGGAATTAACTGATTGTAAGTTCCTAACAAAAATCCCTGATATTTCAAGGATCCCAAGTCTTGAGGAATTAACTCTTTCTAGTTGTGAAAGTTTAGTTGAGGTTCATGATTCTGTTGGCTACCTGAATAAACTTACCCATTTGTCATTTTCCAAGTGCTCTAACCTAATCACTTTACCAAGAAGCCTCAAGTTGAGATCTCTAGAATGGCTTGACATTAGAGATTGCTTAAGCCTTCAGAACTTTCCTGAAATTGAGTGTGAAATGCATTTTTTGAGTTCCATTTCATTAGACTACACTGCTATAAAAGAATTGCCTTCATCCATTGGATACATCACTGGCCTTGAAGATTTATGTCTAGATGGGTGCAAAAATCTTTTGAATCTACCAAGTTCCATTCTTCAGTTGCAAAATCTAAGGTCTCTTTCCTTCAAGGATCGTTTCCCAATGAAGGTCAGGAATAAAAGACAATCCATACCCTCTTTTGTGTCCACAGAGGGATCAAAAATTTTATCAGGTGTAGAATTACTCTCTTTGCAAACTCCAAAGAATTCAAACGTTTCTAATGATGATTGTTCCTCAACAGTGTTTCCGGCATTGCAATTTTTGAATCTTGGGAAGTGTGTCCTATCAGAATCGAATTTGTTTAAGCTATTTAACTGCTCTTCCACATTACAAGTTTTAGATTTCTCGGGTACTGATATTGTGAGCCTCCCTGCAAGCATAAAAAGATTTATTGGATTGAAGCGCCTTATATTGCAAGATTGCAAGCAACTTCAAAAAATTGTAGAACTTCCACCAAATATTGAGGAGGTAGATGCTAGTGGGTGCATGTCATTGGAAATTTTTCCTGAAGCATCAAAAAAATTTCAATTCAATGCATGCAACTTAAAAGCACTAGAATGGATTGACTTGTGTGGATGCCATAAAATGCTTGTGAACATAGGGAATCATGTGGCAGATCCTTTATTGGGTAAGGTATGTCTCTCTCTTTCTCTCTCTCTCTCTCTCTCAAACATTTTCATGTGCCCCTTGGTGTGTAGGTTGTACTGCTGAAAAGTTGATGATATTTGTTAACAGGGTCAATTTAAGGACCTTTTAGGCGGCATAATACTTCCAGGAAATAGGATCCCAGACTGGTTCAGCCATCGTAAAGAGACTTCAAATATTAATTCGTGTGAAATGGATATTAATGGACTTCTGTACATGGATGAGGTCGTGGGAATTGTTCTATGTGCTATTATTGGACCCAATATTTTGATTGGCCGGGAAAAGCCCCTTCATTCTATTGGTGTTAAGGTCAATGATAATGAAGTCCAAGAAAGAGTGGTTGATTTAATGGGATCAGATCATGTATGGCTAGAGTATGTCGTTTTAGAATCTTTTAAGCCAAAGGAGGACAATATGCAAGTAAAGTTCTATAGTTATTTAGATGAACCGGTGCTCTTCAAAAGTTGTGGAGTCCATCTAGTACACAAGCATGAAGAGAATGTGAAAGATCATGATCCAGCTCTACTCCATGAGAATGTTGATGTGCATTTGGATGTACCCAATGAAGAGATTGAAAACTCTTGAGTCGGATTCAGTCGATGGTATTCAACTTTCTAACAGGTGTCAGGAGGATGAAGATGATGGCATCAGGGAGTCCATTCTGTACCCTCAACACAAGAGGGGTCCTTTTGGGCGTGCAAATTTCAGATTTGTGAAAACCCTCCAGCATTTCTCAACTAAGGAGCCTCTATAGACTTCCTTCAAGCTAATATATTTTTCTTCTTCTTTTTTTCTTTTTAACAGGGTTCTCAAAACTTAACAGTTATGGAATTCTATAATTGTAAATCCCAGATCTTTCAAGGAGTCCAAATTTAAAGGAACTGACTCTTTATGGTTGTGAAAATTTAGTGAAGGTTCATAATTCTGTTGGATTCCTTAATAAGCTTAATTGTTTGCGTTTGGATGGATGTTGTAGCCTTAAGATCAGTTTTCAAGAAGCCTCAATTTGAAATCTCTAGAATGGCTAGACCCTGAAGGGTGCTCAAGCCTATAAAACTTTCCCGAAATTGAATGTGAAATGGAAAGATTACATGAATTATATCTAAACGACACTGCCATAAAAGAACTGCCTCCATCTGTTGGGAACCTCAGTGGGCTTCGCATTTTGAATTTAGGAGGCTGTAAAGATCTTATGCATTTACCAAGCAGTATGTTTCAGTTTAAGCACCTAAGGGAACTTTATGCCTACGATTGTTCAAATCTTATTCCATCTGCCTCTATAGTTTTTTCCAGCACTGGAAGTTTTCAATCTTAAGAACTCTGCCATATCAAAATTGGATTTCTTTATAACATTTAATTGTAATTCCACATTGCAAGAATTAGATCTTTCAGGGACTGATATTGTTAGCCTTCCAACAAGTGTAAGACATTTGATGCTTTGAATATCCTGATCTTGGAGGATTGCAAGAAACTTAAAGGAATCCTAGAACTCCCACCAAATATATATATAAAAAATAAAAAAATAAAAAAAGGTACATGCTAGTGGATGCATATCATTTGAGATTTTTCCAGAAATGTCGAGAAGACTTGTATTCAATACAAGCAACTTGCGAGATCTGTGTTGGATTGACTTGTCAGGATGTCACAAAATGCTTGTGAATGTAGCAGAGAATTCTGTGCCAAGTTCTTCATTTGTTTAGGTAAAGACTTTGATATCTCTCTCTCTCTCTGTCTCTGATCTCTCTCTCCCTTGTATAAATTTGCTCATGCCGAAAATTTGTTATATTTTTTTGGCAGGGACATCTTAAGAACTGTGGCAGTATATTTCCAGGAAATAGGATTCCAGACTGGTTTAGCCATGGTAAGGATCAGACTTCAAATAGTAGATCATGTAAAATATATTTTAGTTTTGATGGGATCAGTACTAGAATTGCTTTATGTGCTGTTATTGGGCAAAATCCCACGATCTCTCGGGAAAGACCCCTTCCTCATGATCATGTCGAAAGTGATTTCCATGTTGTGTTCCTCACTCTTAGTTCACTGCATGGAATCCAAAAGTGTTGCAGAGAGAGAATGGTTGGAGAAAGAATAGTTTCTTCAATGGATCATGTATGGTTAGAGTACTACGATGGAGAATATGTTGGAATGGAGCGGAATGATTTGATAGTACTTGAGTATCCTCCTGCTATAGATTCAGTGATCCTTAAAAGTTATGGAGTTCATCTGGTAAATGACAAGCATAATGAGAGAATTAAACATCATCCAAGTGTGCTCCATGAGGAAGATGATGATGATGTCAATTTGAATGTACCTGATCATGAGAAAATTGGAAATTCAGGAGATTTGATAGATGCTATTCGACTATCGAAGAGGCCCATGATGATGATGATGATTACAACTTTAAATACACCTCGTACCCACAACAAGAGAGGTGTTCTTCAATCTCGGGTGTCAAAGAAACAAAGGAAGATTTGGACTTAGAGCTTCGACTTGGGTGGCTTAATTAGGGGTACTAATCAATGCTTAGTTGGATGACTACTCATGGATCATGGATGGTGGCGCTGGTGGACCGGTGGTTGTGATTTTCACTCTTGCTTGTTCGGCACTGTGGATTACGTCTATATATGTTTGTCTGGGACTTTGGAAAAAAAAAAAAATAGTATGAAATAGATGTAAATCCAAATTTTGGGCTCTCATTTTTAGCTCTGTATTACACGGTTTGACATAGAGAAAGATTGAGATGTTCAAGAAAGAGAAACCCAGCTAGAGGAAGAAACCATTGCCTCTATCTTTGGCTTCCTTTTCTTGTCTTTTCTACCCATTTTTGCTCCCCTCCCCTTGCGTTGGTGCCTGTCGGTTCCCTATCCTAGACCATTGGCAAGGATTTATGCATCTTCATATTTATCTTCATATTTGCATAATGCTTGTCTAAATTGGTCTGTATTAGATTATGCATCTTTAAAATTTGAAGAGACTTTATTCACTCTCCAAATATTATTTTACTATTTTTTTTTCTCTCTCCTACCCATTTCAATAGCAGCTCTTAAAGCATGAAATTTGTATTAAGTTGATGATAGAAAGTATTTTTAGCACATGTTAATATTTATTGATAAAATTGCTCATTTTAATATATGAAATTGGTAATATTTGGATATATGGAATTGGTATTTTTTAGCACAGGTTAAATAATTGAATTTACAGCGGATGTTAATTGCAAAATATATAAAAATAATAATTTTAGGAAAAAACTAAAAATATTTTTTTATTATTTGGTTCAAAGATGCATAATCAAATGTGGGAGTTTTTCTTTATATGTAAAATCAATATTCAAAAGATATGATTTTGAAGATGCATATAAAAAAACCAATGCTAATGCTCTTGAGTTCTTTTTGCAAACATCTAATAAGTCAGGTTTTGCCTCCAATATCTTGGATTATAATGTTTTGCTTTTGGCATTTTAATGCAACAATTAGAGTTCAATTGTAAAATTGCCTCATTTGGTTACGCAGATAAGATAAAATTAGATATTTTGTTGGAAGTCGAATAAAATATTATTATAATATAATTTTTTAATGTTATTATTGTTTTGAAATTTGAAAAAGTTGAATTGTATATTATATTTTATATGAGAGTTTGAAAAGGTTGTAATAATTATATGAGATCAGATCAGATGGTCGTGAATTTTCACGTTATAATAATTTAATGTCTCAATTTTTATAAAATTGATATTTAGATTTTCAAAAAAACTCATAATTAAATACTTTTATTAATCTTCCCTTAGAAAATTAAATTTAAAAAACATTAAATTAAAGCTTTTGCTGAAAAGCACTTATAGATTTACGCTAAAAATCCACTGTAACTAACTTTAATAGCGCTTTGGTTATATATTTATCAAACAAAAAATAATGGTAGAATATTATAACAAAACTCTGCAATAAAAATAGAATAGTGCTATTTAAAGACCTTTATATTACATATCATCTACATGTTATAATTTAATTTGTAACATTCAAATTTTAAAATTTATCTTTTAAATCAAATTATGTCACGTGAATTGTGTATGGTATAAAAGATTTTAAATACAATTATTCATTTTAAGGCCCCATTTGGAATTGAGAGATGATATGAGATGAGATGGGATGTTTTTAGATGAGTTGAATAAAATATTGTTAGAATATTATTTTTTAATATTATTACTGTTTTCTTATTTGAAGAAGTTGTCTCGTATTTTTATTAAGTTTCTAAAAAATTTTTATAATGTCACTTTAAAAATTTCCGACTCATTATATGTGACGTCTAATTTGTTATTTCAACAAATTTATACAATTGAAAACATTTTGAACAACATGGGTGAGATGAGGATGACATCTACTATGAAACTTAAATTTGATAAATATTGAGGGAATACGGATAGGATGAAAATAATTGTTTATATAGCTTTTGTCATTGAACTTCGATAAAAAATTACAGTCTTGTCATATTGGTTAAAAATGTGCAAAGGAAATGAATGCAGAGATATAATTGAGGCCAACGTAAGATTGCTCATGAATCGTTTGATTGAGCAATTCCACAAGTTTCATGGGTTAGGTAGTGGAAGATTAATGCATAATCTAGAATCGACCAGAATGATCAAAAAAAATTAAACAATGTTATTTATTTTGCATTGTTATGTATTAGTTTAATTAGTTGTGATGTATTATTATTTATTTTTTGCATTGTGATGTAACAACAATATTATCTATTTTGCATTTTTATTTATTTTGTTATTTTATATATTTTTTATAAATTAATTTTTGA
Organism: Pterocarya stenoptera; assembly: GCA_003123785.1. NCBI lineage: Eukaryota > Viridiplantae > Streptophyta > Magnoliopsida > Fagales > Juglandaceae > Pterocarya > Pterocarya stenoptera. Next base: position 310,190 of record QEOT01008894.1, on the reverse strand, counting down.
AAGTGTTTAAATTATTTTTTAAAAAAAATCTAGGCAATTTAAGCATGATATCAGAATTTAAAAAAAAAAAAAAAAAAAAAACTGTTATAAATTTGTTTTAAAAGTTTTAAAGTCTTTAAAAAAAATTAAAAATCAGATTAAATACAGGTTACTCCTGTTATAACCCAGATATCAGGATTTAACCCGGATAAACTGTTACAATCCGGATATCCAGATTGAATTCAGTTATCCACCCGGATTAAATCTAGATTAATCCGAGTGAATAACCGTCCGATTTTTTAAATCTGGATCCAGATCCCGTTATGGCTAGATATCCGGATCTGGATGCATACCCCTAGTCAGAGATGACTTCTCAATCTCGACACTTTATTCATGATTTGTCTGTGGGATGACAATCTCTAGAAATAATTTTATCAGAAATAACTTAAGCAATCAAACAAAACTCTCCTCTCCTTAAAGAGACGTATCGACCATTGATGTGAAGATCTTCAGTTTCCTCGTCAGTCAAGGACATAGAACTCTTCATCCATTATTGACCTTGTCCCACCCAAACTCAACTTCCTCTCGCAGTAGCCCTGAAGAAGACTTCCAACTTTCTTTTTGTTACCATGTTTTTAACTGCAAAACAATGCGTGCGAAATGCAATTAATGTCAAATAAAAAGTTTTTTTTAATTATAAATAGATAATATAAAAATAAATTCACAAATTAATATAATTTTATGTAATTATGTAATTTCTTTTTAAAGAATTATATTTATAGTCGTGTAGCACAAAAATACTGTTTAAGTCTTTCAAAAAAATAAATAAATACTAAATTTACATAAAAATAATTAATTTTTTATAATAAATTCTACTCTTTTATTTTTTTAAAGAATTGCACAATAGTTACAGAATCCACAAATATCTAACGTTATTATTATTATTTTTTATGCAGGTAACAATTCACTTTATATAATCCTTCTGATTTTCACCAAGTCAAAAGTCCCGATAGACGCCCACCCCTACCTTTCACATCTGAACGTTTTAAAAAAACAGCAGACATATATATAGCGGAACCTTCTCACATGGTGTTTATATGATTCCCTTTTCCTCTCTCCTCTCTATCTCTCTCTGGTTGTTTTAGTTTATTTTTTTACCCTTTGGTTTGTAGGTTTCTCAGGGCCCCCAAGGAAACGCAGGTATTTCCTTTCCCTTCTCCCGATTCCTTCAAATTCCCTACTTTTAATAAAGTTTATTGATCCAATTATCACAGATTTTGTGGCGACTTTCCTTTTATTTGGTGTATTGATTTGATGAATCTGATTTCTGTTTCTGGTAAATTATGAATTTTAATTCATCTCGCCTTAGGGGTTATAAGCATATATGTAGATTTTATGGGGTTTTACTCCGTGATCGTTTGACTGGGGGAAAAAGAAATTAAATTGCGAACCTGATGCCGATTGGGGTTTGCATGGCCTCCCCTCTCTCTCTCTCTCTCTCTCTCTCTCTCTCTCTCTCTCTGAACTTTGATTTCTCGTGGAGGAATTTAATTAATAGCGCCTCAATTCTCAGGTTGTTTGCCTATAAAAATGGGTAAAGAGCATAAAAATTGAAACGTTAACGCCAGGCTTATGATATGTATNGTGCCGATTGGGGTTTGCATGGCCTCCCCTCTCTCTCTCTCTCTCTCTCTCTCTCTCTCTGAACTTTGATTTCTTGTGGAGGAATTTAATTAATAGCGCCTCAATTCTCAGGTTGTTTGCCTATAAAAATGGGTAAAGAGCATAAAAATTGAAACGTTAACGCCAGGCTTATGATATGTATATATATTGGGCATGTTATACATGTTATATGAGAATCCTTCATCTTAGATATGTGATTCTATTTGGCATGCTTAGAGGAGATGTTTCTTCGATCCAAAATCTGGGAAAGAAAAAAAGAAGATATTAAATTTAAATTTAAATTTGTGTTCTCCTTTAGCTTTTGATAGATTTTTTTTTTTCCTTATCTCCTTTCTTTCCAATACATATTTTAATTCCTGGGTCTCATAGTCTTATGTGTTTTTGGATTTGATTGTAGGTATATACGAGTATAGGAGATGTTAGAGCAGTTACTGATATTTACTCGAGGAGGATTAATCCTCTGGACATGTAAAGAGCTCGGAAATGCTCTTAAGGGATCACCAATCGACACCTTGATCCGGTCTTGTCTTTTGGAAGAGCGATCTGGTGCAGCATCATACAACTATGATGCCCCAGGTGCCGCTTACACACTCAAATGGACCTTCCATAACGAGCTTGGCCTTGTATTTGTCGCCGTATATCAGCGGATTCTCCATCTGCTGTATGTGGACGATCTGCTTGCAATGGTGAAACATGAGTTTTCTCAGATTTATGATCCGAAACGGATGGCCTATAGTGATTTCGATGAAACTTTTAGGCAACTGAAAAAGGAGGCCGAGGCTCGGGCTGAGGATTTGAAGAGATCAAAGCAGGTGGTGGGCAAGTCTCTAAATAATAGTAAGAAGCAAGGACATATGCAAAAGGCTGGATTTGAAGGAGTGACTAACAACAAAAGCAGTGAAAGTAATTCCTCCAATGATAGTGAAGATGGTGATGATAGGAAGGGCCGTAAATTGGAGAATGGGCACTCCAATGGTAATTATGTTCATAATGAAGAGTCTAAGTTTAATGGTCGTGCTAATGGTAGAGAAAATGGGAGTTCGAATGCTGGGGCTTTTGATGTAAATAAGCTTCAAAAGCTCAGAGCTAAAGGTGGGAAGAAAACTGAACCTGCTGTTAGCAAGGGCTCCAAGGCAGAGCCAAAGAAAAAGATAACAAAAAAGAACAGAGTTTGGGACGATTCACCCCCTCAGGCAAAACTGGATTTTACAGATTCTGTGGGTGAGAATGGAGACAATATAGAGGTTGTTGCAGCAGATCATGGTGAAAGTATGATGGACAAGGAAGAGATATTCAGCAGTGAAAGCGAGGGTGAAGAAGATGAGGAAGTGGGGAAGGACAGCAAGCCTGAAACTAAGAAGAAGGGATGGTTTTCATCAATGTTTCAAAGGTTAGTTTATTTTCAGTCCCTTGGTTATTTTTATATATTTATGACCTTAAGTTAGAGTGTCTCTGTAATTTTGTTCTTCAAGTTTGTGCTCTACAGCTTCAGCCGTACTTAGTAGAAGGATCTTTCTATTTTCTCCGAGATTTTTTGTCTCCTGAAAAATAAATACATACTGGTTGATCACATCCAGGAGTTTTTGTTTTGACTATTGAATGTGATATTTGGGCAATTATGTATATATGTTTATAGATCACTTAATGTACTTCCTGTGAATCTACTTATTTTTTTTATTTTTCGATTCAGATTGCTCCATTGACCCTTAATCAAGTTTAAATGCCTATGTTACCCCTGAGGAGTTCAACCTCCCCTTCCTCTCCTTCCTACTGTTAATCAGTAAAATAAATAAAGTTTTCGTTGATGTATCGAGAGAATTAATTGTTTTATTTTTTTCATTTACTTCTTTATCTCTTTTTTCCTTTTTCAAATCTTGGAGTTTTTGAGGAGTCTTTGCTAAGGTTTATCTTGTTGATGGCTGTAATTTTGCTCATTGCTTTTGTATTTTAAAAGAACCCATGGATCAACTGTCAGCTTTAGGTCTTTAGCACAAAATGGCCATTCTGTTGCACTGTTGTCTTACCATTTTCGAAATTATCAAATACATGCTTCATTAATTTATTCACTTTTCTATCCTCAGTATTGCGGGCAAAGCAAATTTGGAGAAGTCAGACCTGGAACCAGCTTTGAGGGCTCTCAAGGATAGGCTTATGACCAAGAATGTGGTATGGTTCTCTTTCAGCTTTAATGATCTACCTGAGTTTCATGTCTATTTTTTTTATGTACTTCTCAATCGCACTATGCCTGCTACTTAGAGTTCCATGTTCTGACACTTATAGGCCGAGGAGATAGCAGAGAAACTCTGTGAATCAGTGGCAGCAAGTCTTGAAGGGAAAAAGCTGGCTTCATTCACAAGGATATCTTCGACAGTGCAGGTTTGTGAATCCATCACTTTTTCTTATCTTACCCATTTTGTTGTGGTCATCTGTAACAAGATTAATACCATGGGCTTGAACCAATGACTGCAGGCAGCAATGGAAGAAGCTCTTGTACGTATTTTAACTCCTAGGCGCTCTATTGACATATTGAGGGACGTGCATGCTGCAAAGGAACAAGGGAAGCCTTATGTCGTTGTTTTTGTCGGTGTTAATGGAGTTGGGAAATCTACTAATCTAGCAAAGGTAAAGGCATCCTTTTTTGAAATGGTAAATGGAGCTGGGAGATTTATCTGAATTATTTAAAAGAAAAAAAAAAACATTTAGTGCTAGTTAAGATTAAGCTTAATCCCTAGTTGTCTGTAGTAGATGATGCACTTCTTTTTTTTTTTGTATATACATACATTGGTCCTGTTTAGGACACATTATATGGAATGACTTTTGATCTGCGAGTTTCTTTCAAAACTCACTTTGCAGGTTGCCTACTGGCTTCTGCAGCATCAGGTCAGTGTCATGATGGCTGCTTGTGACACATTCCGATCTGGAGCTGTTGAGCAGCTGCGAACTCATGCACGAAGGCTCCAGGTATGACATTTGACGTTTCAGCCAATGGATATCAGATATCTGGCTTCTTTAATTGGAAAGGGTTTTTGTTTCTGCAATAGTTGTACAAGTAATACAAGCTGGATGGTGATAACTGAGTTTTTGATATTTTCCTTTTTAAGATCCCTATATTTGAGAAGGGGTATGAGAAAGATCCTGCAATTGTAGCAAAAGAAGCGATCCAGGAGGCTACACACAATGGTTCTGATGTGGTTCTCGTTGACACAGCTGGTCGAATGCAGGTATCACACTTATCTAGGATTATCGCATAAATATTTTCTAGTTATCGGCTTAATGAGCTAATAATGAACCTTATTATTAGTACATGTCTGTTCTTACCCCGCTGTCCAGTACTAATGATGCCTTGGATACTTTACTTTTCAGGATAATGAACCATTGATGAGAGCACTCTCAAAGCTTATTTACCTTAACAATCCAGATCTGGTCTTGTTTGTTGGAGAGGCACTGGTTGGAAATGATGCCGTTGATCAACTTTCAAAGTTTAATCAGGTTTAATTTTCATGTTTAGGATGGTCTTCTATTCTGCCAACTTTTTTTTTTTCTTTTCCAGATTATTTGCTCGTATTATATCCTCTAACTTAGTTATTGTCATCTATGCTTCTTTGTGCTTGCAGAAATTAGCGGACCTTTCGCCTTCACCCAATCCAAGATTGATAGATGGGATCTTGCTCACTAAGTTTGATACCATTGATGATAAGGTAGATACTCTTCACACGAAATGGAGTTGTGGAATTTTGGATGGCTTGATTGCCTCCATCATGTTCAGTGGTTAAGTCTGATGTATGATTGAAATTCATGTTGTAGGTTGGAGCTGCACTTTCAATGGTTTACATATCTGGTGCCCCGGTCATGTTTGTTGGCTGTGGACAGTCATATACAGATCTCAAGAAACTCAATGTCAAATCGATAGTCAAGACCCTCCTTAAATGACCATATGTGTTAGTTTTATCCTTCTTTGTGTGATCTGTCTTTTATGAACATGTATGGTGTTGCTGAACTTCTGTGTCATTCCTCATGAGTCCATGAACTTGTTGGAGGTGAATCGGTCGCTTGCATCTGTTGCTTATATTATAGTTATCTCATTTGTTATACTGTGTCTCTGCCTCCCTCCCTCCCTCCAAGACAGGGTTTTTTATTTTTTTATCCAAACATTTTTTAAACCCCTTAAACATTTTTAAAAAATAAATAAAAATCACAAACTTATTAAAAATCACAAACTTATTAAAAATCACTACTTTAATCATTAAGCAAAAACAAAAACAAAAAAACAACAACAATCAGTGAGAATTGTCGGTAGCCACTCTGGTGAGAGTTGCATTTTCCTGTAAAATATAGGGTATCTTGGACATTCACATACCTATTATTTTAATTATTAGTGGCCCCTTTCAAGCAAAATCCACGGGTTTGAAATTTGTTCTTGTATTGCCACAGGTGTCCGAGAACAAAGTTGCTTGCACTCAAGAGAATTCGAACTTTAGAGAAGCAAACTATCAAGACTAATGCTTTTATCACTTGAGCCAACTCTCAGGGTTGGGTTTGAAATTGAGTCATCCTCCCTCCCTAGTCCTTCCCTCAATTACTAAAAATAAATTGAGTTATTCCCGCTCATTACTATAAATATGCCTCGTTTGTTGTCATAATTTTTTTCAATTCATCTTATCTAATTATTATGACTTTTTCAAATTCTGACACAAAATAAAATAAATAATTTAATTTTTTAAAATCTTAAAATAAAAATAATATTAAAAATATATATTTTAATAGTATTTTATTTAATTTTTAATTTTTATCTCAATTTATCTTATCTCGAAAATAAGCAAGACAAAACCTTTATCATCATCTCCTCCTTAGAAACAATGCCAATTGGGAACCCCTCCAAAACCACCTTTAAATTACCATCAAACCTCGAACCAAAACTTGTTGGAGCCACCGCAGGGCCTTCTAACAATGGCCTTCAGCTCTGCTTATAAAATAGAATGGCCTTGACCCTATCAAGTTTCACCTCGGTGCTCCCATCCTTGTATACAGCTCCACGACTCAAAATACTGCAGCCCTCGTGGTCTTTTTCATTCACTTGAATCACAGAGTCCTTGCTTAGATCATATTTCAAAACTGTAAAGCAAAACAATCAGGAAAAAAAAAATTTCCCTGATAATGAGGATGCAGTTTTTCAAAACAAATGAACCAGACCTAGCCGTTGTGGCTTGTTCTGAAAGTATGTTCTGGGTCGACCTGTCATTATAACGTTCGAGTTCTGTTGGATGCCGATTTTCTCACGAACCATTCTTTTTTTTGTTCATAATCAAGATTCAAGAGAGAGAGAGAAGAAAAAGAAAAGGCACCTTCAACTAATGAATTCAACTCTTTGTGCATGTTATTAATATGAGTCTCAAATTTGGAACGTATAGAGCTAATGTGCTGTTGCCTAGATACCTCGAGAAACTCAATATCCCTTGTTTGCAAGTTTACTGGCCATTTCCGACTCCTCTTTTTCCATCTTGGGAAGTTTTCAAACTTTCAACCAAAATATAAAAAAAAATACTCTACCCACAAAGTGTTTACATAAAAGTAATCTTATAAACTGATGTGACTTAATGTGGTTTGTCAGATTGTAAAATTACTTTTATTGTAAAGCAGATCTGACGGATAACATGAAAATACGTCAGTTTGTGAGATTATTTTTGTACAATCATTTTGTAGCTGTAGCACTTTTCAAATATAAATTGTTCATCTGATTACTGTGGATTGTATTCCTGGTTTTTGCACTTTTTTCAATTATTCATGTAAAAAAAACAGGGCATCCTTGTTTAATGGCCTCCCAACTTTGGAAATACATATTCATTGGTGGCTCCATGTTCTGTACTTATTCCAGTTTCATCGTTTGCAGTGTTAAGACTTTTTCTATGAATTGATCACAACCAAACCATTTCCTTTGAAATATTGAAATGGAATCTATCTATTGATAGAAAAATTAAGGCTTCTAGTGTGTGCGCTTTTTTTGGCAAATCTAACATGCAATTAATGGTATACCAATTCCTCTACATCTGTAAAATGTTATTGGGAATTTGCCAATTTGTAAAATGTTTTTGGGAAGTTGGCCAAAACTTACAGTTGTCACAACCCATAGTTAATTTTATTGCCAGTTGAAAGGGTCAAATCTACTACGTTACATTTTCATTTGTGGCAATAAATGTGTGGCATTGCTTCCCTCAAAAAGGGCAACTTTAAGAGCATGGTATGGTACATGGAATTTATTATGTATTAGTCACTATTCACTTTCATATCTCACACCTATAACTTTTTCATAAGGTATAGGGTGTTTTTCATAGAATGTGAGGTGTGGAGTGGTGAATAGTGACTGATGAGAATAATTTTTCGTGGTACATTATTATTGGAGAAGAAAACTTTGAGATGGGTTCAAACTTATTTTAAATGTTTTGGATTGTGAATATCAAATTTAAATATAAAAATGAATCTTACGAAATAAATCTTATCATTTAAGTTATGTGGATGGTGTACTCTACACACCGATTTAATAATAGAATAACTCAAAAATATACTTCTAGCGATGATCCCTATGGGTTATTGCTATCAAAGATCAAGACAAATTCGATATTAATTATAATGTTATGCTAGGTTTTCTAATGCTACTCATCATCCCTTTTACTATCATTCACTCATCATCTCATGATATGACATTAAATTATTGGAGGCTATTTATTATATTTTACTTGTTAGCCTATCATTAAATGACACATCCAGCGATGTCGAGAGGATGATAATAAAAATGATGATGAATAATTTTTTCCTTCCTCTAAATAAAAACATGAAGATAGTGAAATTGAAAATATCCAATAAAAGCACTAGAACATTTTGTTACCATGCTTTAATCCACTCTTTGAACTACATCAAACTTCTTTTTTACACAATTATTTTCTCAATAAATAAATAAATAAATATGGATATAAACTGTAAAACCTTTAATCCTTTTTTTTCCCCCATTATTTCTTCAAGGATAGTGCTAGTTTGTCGCCCAGCTTTGACCGCTGGGCGTACCCATTAGTACAAATTTTATTTTTTACTTTTTCTTTTTTTCTTTACATTTTTTAACATATTTAAATATTTAAAAAATAAAAAAAATATATCAATACACTAATACTCACTTCCTTTTTTTTTTTAAAGAGCTGAAGGTCACATGTCCAATTGTGACCTCGTCCCAATTTTATTGATAAACTCTCACTTGTGGGGGAAGAATACCGTAGTTACAACCGGAAGCCTGGGGTTACAAATATAGAACTAAGACCAAAACCAGGCTTAAAAAAAATCCAAAGTAACTCAACAATGAGATAAAAAGCCAAAAAGAATACAAGACCGAAACATAGAGCATTAACCTACAAAAAAAAACCTGCACGAACGTAAAGTCAATAAGAACTTAAACAAATGGCAAGAGAGACATACCTGGAGCAATGCCCCCTAGCAAACTCTGTGAACTTTCCGAATATAGGAAAGACCCCCTATGTCAAGCCTAATGTTACCTCTAATGGAAGCAGGCAACTCAGATAACGTAGCCCAAGAGCCAGTTAAACATTTCGCACCCATTTTTGCAAAGCCATCAGCAACCGAGTTATTTCTAATACTCATTTTCTTAATCAATAAGTAAAAAAAAAGAATAAAACAAATTAAATAAATGAGCAATCAAAATGAATAGACAAAATGAGCTAGCATAATAGCATTACTCTTTCTTCAAATAATGCTTCCAATTCAATAAGATTTTTATTGGGAATTTTCAACCTATTTTCTTGTACCTGTAATTTTATTTGAATAACTCAATCCAAAAAAATTAATTGCATGGGACATGAAGATAGCTACCAGTAACGTACTACCTTTACTTAGATTCCCTGAATAACGCTTGGATTTTCTTTAAGAAAACTGTTTTGACTAATTTTTCAGTATTAGGTTTGAGATGTTATAGAATTTTTAGGGTATTTATCAGATAAGGTTTTTAAAATCTAAACGTTTTTTAATTCAAATAGATTATTTATATATATATTTTTAAATCATTATCAATTCAGTAATTTCATTTTAACACACAATCATTTTAAAAATATTTTATTTAACTTTTGATAAATTTGTGTTGAAAAAAGAAAAACTTTTAATATTTCGAAAATATAAAGAAAAAAAAAAGATTATTCATATTTAAGAGTCTAAGCTGATTCGGGCTCTGTTTAAGCAGTTGGGTTTCTTACACGTGGCACCCATGAACAGCTTCGACTACTCCAAACTGACACCACGTTCCCAAGTCTCGAACCGAAGCTAAGGGCTATAAGAACGCCAAAGCCCTGCCGTTGTCTCGCACCAGTTTTGATTAGTCAGTTTCGTTGTTTGTGAGTGCATCAATGGCTTCCTTGAGAACTATTCTTCCAGTTCTGACCCTCTTGTTTCTGTTCTGTAGTTTCTCTGAAGCCAGAGATTTTCTGGTTGGAGGCAAGGAAAACTCATGGACTAGTCCATCTTCTGCAGACTCTCTCATTCAGTGGGCTGAGAAAACTCGATTCAGAGTTGGCGATTTTCTCGGTGATTTCTCATCCCAGTTCTCTTTTTCCCTTTACTTTTTGTACTTGTACCGTCGCTTCAAATTTAGCTCCGTCTTCTTTCCTTAAAGCTTGCATCTTTGATGCCATTTCCACTCCTTTCAACAATTTGTTTGCATGATTTTGCATCTGGGTTTTTTATTTTCTTGTACATTTTCCTGCAATCTATAATTTCTAACACAACTTGCAATATGACTTGTTTTCCATATGGGTTTTGAAGGGAAATTGTTTTCAATCTTCATCTTTATTTCACTCCTGAAATTAATTTCCTGAATTTCTTGACTTTGATCAGTCTTCAACTACGATCCCAACACTGACTCAGTACTGCAAGTGACAAGGGAGGAATACGAGAGCTGCAGCAACTCGAACCCAGTAAAAGAATACAAGGGCGGAAAAACCAAGGTTGAGTTGGACAGGTCAGGACCATTCTATTTCATCAGTAAAGCTGAGGGTAAGTGTAAGAAGGGCCAGAAGCTGACTGTGATTGTGCTGTCTCATGGACACCGGGCCCCAGCGCATTCTCCACTGCCGGCACCGGAACTAGCTCCGCCATCACTTCCTTCGGAACTAGCTCCAACCGCACTGGCTCCGGCACCGCAGGGTGGCGGTGCTAATGGAGTAAGGTGTGGGTTTATTGGTCTACTCGTTGGAATAGTGAGTTTGGTGGGGATGATCTTGAATTGAGGAAATGGACAGAATGGGCAGAAGAAAGGTTTTAGTATTCTTAATAATATGATAGGATTTAGTATTATTATTATTATTATTATTATTTTGGTTTTTTTTTTTTTTTTGTTGGGCTTGAATGATGTAGGTAGAAGAGTGATGTGAACCTTGATCAGTAGTGTTTTGAAGTTACAATATGTGAAAGGAGTTTGAGCAGTACCCATGGCTTGTTTTGGTTTTCTATATAAATATATGTATATATATATATATGCATATTGTTTGGAATTTGAATCATGTTTGAGCATTTGATCAAACTTTATTTTGATAAATCTTGTTATATTCTACAATATGTGATGAAGATCTCTCCAACTCTCCAATCAAATGAATCTTAACTCAATTAATTACCCTCGGAGAACCAACGAAATCTCCTAGAAAAATGGTTAAATTGGCAACAAAATGAGAATAGTTCATTTTTATGTAAAAATGAGAATAATTATTATGTCATCTTGAAATATGGAAATTTACACTTGTTTTATGAATGACATATTGCATCAAATTATATTAGTCATTATATCAATTTATTATAAGTTTTAATTTTGTAAAATTTCTTTGTGGTTAAAGCATTTCTTGTTTATTTTTATGAAATTCTCGTTTATTTTTATGAAACTTTTTTGTGACTAAAGTATTTCTTTATATAAATTAATATTTATACAAATGGTATTGATATTTCAAGATACTCATAATGCTCTCCAACAGAAGTAGAACTATTAGTGCCATTTGGTAGTATGCATGGGTGCATGCATTACAATTGCAATTAAGGATTGTTTTCACAGTTTATTTCAACTCATCTCATCTAATTATTACAATTTTTTTAAATTTTCATACAAAATAAAATAAACAATTCAATTTTTTCAAATTTTAAAATAAAAATAATATTAAAAAAATATATTCTAATAATATTTTAATCAACTTTTTAACTTTAATCTCAATCCATCTCTCATCTATTTTTTCTCATCTGTTTTTAGGCCTGCCTAAGTTAATTGTTGTGAGGGTGAGGAAAGAGAAAGACAAAAAAACTGATCCTAAATGAGACCTTTTTCATTTTATTTTGTTTTTTTGAGACCTTTTTCATCTTAATTGAATCAGCGTTGACGGTTTCTTCCCTTGGTTCAAAATCAAAACTATGAGATCGAAATATTAGCAACTAATGATTTTTCTCACCTAATATTATCAGATATGAGTTATGTTTTGAAAATTCTCAAATGATCATGAAGACTGATCAATTACCATGAAATGTGGGATACCGCTCCATGTTTGTTGTTATAATTCATTTTTTACGTCCGAGATAAAAGCTGTGAAGATTTTAGAGTTAGTAATGCTAGGCTATCGTCCAGGAGTGATTGCTGGCCAAAGCAAAACTCATGTATTTTTTTTTATTATTTTGTTTATATTTTTTTAACATTTTTCAATATTTTTAAAAAATAAAAAAAAAATATATCAATATCATTTTCTTAATTAATAAGTAAAAATAATTTAAAAAAAAATTTAAATACATGAGCGGTCAAAATAATGGATCAAAATGAGAGGATAAAATAGCATTATTCTTTTTAGAGTTTGGTGAAAGTTGTTAATTAGTGATTTATTATTTTTCTAGAGTAAATTAATTTGAAAGGGTTAAAGAAAACTGCAATTCCCGAAAATTTCACTTAAGACTTGTTTGGATATGAAGAATATTTCAAAATATATGTGTGAATTTAAAATATTTTGTAAATAATAATTAATAATTTTATAAATAGTAGTGAAATAATTTTAAAAATATTTAGAACAATTGTATTCCCAACCATGCCTTAATAAATCTGAAATGTTGCATCCCATATGCATGGACTAAAATATCTGAGATTACTAATTTGTATTCCAGTTGGGGGATGTCATTGTAATTCAACTTGGTCTCTTTGATGCTCGACTTTTTCAAATCATCTGATGTCAATCTGCATATCCATACTGTAATTAACTACCAGCTATTCTTATTCTTAATAGAAGTTTATCTATTGCCATCAAATCAACCACAAGATTAGCCTTAACAATTCATCCACAACTCCAGTTTCTTGGTTAAGATTAAATTTAAATTTAATATAAATTTAACTAAGAGAAATAAATATTTTAAAACTAATAAAATTACAAAAATTAACACTATGTAATTGTGATAATATTAACAAAAATTTTATATCCATTCACTTTTGCGTATTGTTTACCTACTTCACTAATGTGATTGTGGCGAACCAGCTCTCTCCTCTTGCGAGTCAGTAAGAAAATCGCACGGCCAATATCTGACCAACAAGTTTTGTTATGTACAAGCAAGTTTGTGTACCAATCTGCGTACTAATGTTGTTGTCTTTATATTCTAAATTCAAATTAGTACTATTTTCAATAAAGTCTACTTTCTAACCAATCATATTGAATGGGTGCACATATTAGTACGCAGAATTGCTTATAACTAGATTTTTCCCTGACGAAAACCCAGAGCATTCCTCCTGCACGGCCACGCCTAAGACCGAAGGAGGTATCTTTCCACCATGAACTCCCTTTCTTGTAATTCTTTTTTCTGATAATGGTGATTGCAATTTGGAATGATTTTTGAGTTTGGGTATTTTTTGTGATATTCCGTGTAGTTTGGGTTTGGGTATTTTTTGTGGTTAGAGAAATTAGGAGTATGTAATTGCTTGCAGAAGATTGGGTTGTAAGAGAGACCCATAAAGCAAGAGGATACTGTATTGGTTAGACATTTGAACTGTTTACCATTTACCATTTTGATAAATAGAGTACTGCTTACAGAAGACTGGGTTGGGAGTATTTTTTGATGGTACTGTTTACCATTTACCAACCATGCATACATGCGCTCAGAAATTTCCTACCAAATGAGGTATCGCAAAGAAATTTCATGTAGACTTAACTTGCAGTATTCTGTTTTTTTTTTTTCCCATTCTTTTATAGTTCATATAGAGTAAGGCAACTTATAAAAAGAATGCTAATTGATCTGGATTAATCAATCATATGAATCTGAAAATTTAAAGAGCATCTGCTAGTCATGCTTGCAACATTTTGTTTGAAAATTTGTCGCCTCATCTTGATTTGTCTTGACATGTAATAGCTAGCTAGTTGATCGGTACTAACAATTATCTCAAAAGGCACGTAGTACTACTACTAGTGCTTGCATGCATATATGCATATACAGTTTAGGGATTTTGAATTTGAAGGTGGCACTGCCACACCAATGATCACCCATGAGAAAACTTGTGTTGTGTTTCTGTATTGGTTCGTATACATCATAATTAGGAATCAGAACACACAAAAATTGAGGAGCTAGTTATAGCTTAAATGTAAACCATCAGCATAGGCATATTGAATTCAATGAGCCATGCCAGTGATGAAAACTTGTGTGCTGTTTCTGTATTGTATGCTAGGCTTGCTTCAAGAACTGATCAATACACTAAGCAACCTGCCATTGTGTTTCTGTATGGTCAATTTGCCAAACTTGGAGGCAACTTGACTTTGTATGCTTGGCCCAACTCTCTTTATATGTTGTATACTAAATCCCATTACCAGATGACCTTGTTTGCTTGGACTTACTTTCTTCTATATTTTCCAGCAAATGACAAGTTCGGATTTTCATTACGGTTCAAGTTCTTAGACTGCAAGAGGGGAAGACAAAACTAGTTTGGAGAGACCAAAACAAGCGAAACTACTTTGCTATTGTGGCATTCAAGCGAAACTATGAATTTCTGGAAAAGCTAATAATTTCGGTAGAAGATTTTACAATTTTCTAAACTATAAGATCAATAAACAATGCAAATTTTTTGAATGGATTGATCTTCAAAGTGACCAAAACAATTGTTGTAAGATGACGTTGGAGTTAGCTCAACAAAGGAACGAAAGGATACTTCATGAGCTTGTAGTGATCTAAGAAAGCCAAATTTAAAACAATGGAGAGGAAGTACAAGGACACTTTTTTTTTTCAGCTTAATGTAATGAACATGTGGTTAATGTAACGGACATGAAGTGAATGTAATGGACATGTTTTGAACATGTTGGAATTTTGGACATGTTTTGTATAATGAAGTATTCATAATCCATCTAAAACATGTAGTGTTCAGAATTTGCCCAAAACATGTGGTCAATGTAACGCCCCATGCCATGTAGTATTCAGAATCTGTTTGTAACATGTAGTATTCAGAATCTGCCCAAAATATGTAGTATTCAGTTATGCCCAAAACACATACACTTCAAAACACATCCAAAATCACAGAAAAATGAAGATTCAACATATTCAGTTAGAATTACATAAAAAAACTCATAGTTTCAGAATCACATAAAAATAAAGCTTCAATACATTCTTCAGAACTACATAAAAAATCTCATTTTCGGTACATTCAGTTACATCCACTCAAAATAAAGAAAGAGAATGATATAAAAGCAACGATCACTTCAATCCACTTCAAAGCTCACAAGCTACTGCGTTTTACCTGTCACAAAAAGAAAGACGGGTTAAATTAACTTTACGATAAATAAAGGCTAAATTAAATGTTCTTAAATGTCCATGACATGACAAAAGACAAAAAAATCACATACAACGTATAAACAAATTTGCACTATGAATCCAAATGTTGCGATATGTTGGGAGTTGTTGGCTCAAGATCCCTACATAAACCACAAGTAAGTTTAAACTTGATTAACTTCTTCGATTAAAAACCAATAAAACATAAATATTTATAAGCTACCATACCTCATTGAAGGACAGTTGTTTTTAGCATGTCCCTCATTTTTGCAAATACCACAACGTTTTTTCTTTGTTGAAGCTATTTCTTTTGGGTTCTTTGCTCTCAAAGATTTTGGTCGTCTTTTTGTTGGCACCCGTGGAGGATCCTGGACCGTTTGTGAAAAGTTCGATTCAACTTGACATCTTAATATATAAGAATCATTGGCTGACTGCCTATCTACAAGATCATCCATTGCAAGTAACTCTTTGTAGACCTTCTCTAATGCACGAGAGAGATGGTTGAATTTTGCTCTTGACTGCGACCCAAGTTCGACAATGTCATAAAATTGCATCATCAACTTGCTTTTTCTCATCGTAGGATCATCAAAACATGGTATGTCGGGAATAGGTCGACTCTTAGCATTAATAGTCCATCTTTCTAGAATATAATGTTGTGGCAATCTATCTAATTTAGATTTCTTGCCAAGAACACATAGGACATGCCTACAAAGAATTCCCATAAACTCCCATTTATGACATGTACATGCCGCATCTCCTTCACCACTCTCCAATGTCACATAATAAAGAGGTGTTTCTTTGCCATGAGGTGCCACTCTATATGTTTTGCTTTCACCCTCTTTGGAAATTTTTGTTGATTTGTACCGTTGACTATTGAAAAGCTCATCTTGAAAGATCATGAAAGACTTTCTTGTATAAACCACAGCAGCCTCCTCTTCAATTTTATGACATGTTTTCAATATCGCCCTTGTAGATTTTGTCTGCATATCCTTCTCTTTCTCTTTAAAATAACATGCATCTATAGCTTTCTCATACTGATGCACAAAGTCACTAACCATAGTGCTTGAACGAACATAATCCTTGAAAAACTTGTTCACGCTTTCACTCCTTTGAGTTGTTAACATACCGGCACAGAATGTTGAACGCAAATAAGCCGGAACCCACTTTTCCTTTCGGCTATAAAGATTTTGCAGCCAAGTATTTTCTCCAAGCTCATACTTCACTAATATCGAAGTCCATTCCTGCTCGAACTCATCAGTTGTAATTGTCTCGTGGATGCAATGACAAAAATCTTCTTGAAAGTCCGGAAATTTATTATATACATGGGACAAGTGTTTGGGAAACTTTTGTAAAATGTGCCACAAGCACAACCTATGAGTCGTATTTGGGAAAACCTCTACAATAGCTTTTGTCATTGCCTTGTCATCATCGGTAATTATAGTTGAAGGGTCACGCCCAAGCATTGCTTGTTGCCATGTTCTCAATAACCATATATATGACTCGGCTGTTTCATTAACTATCAAAGCACAACCAAACATTATAGTTTGATGATGATGGTTAACTCCAGAAAACGACACAAATGGTATCTTATAAATATTGGTCAAGTACGTAACATCAAATGTTACAATATCTCCAAAATATTGGTATGAAGTTCTTGATCGAGCATCGGCCCAAAAACAACTTCCCATACACCCATCTTTATCAACTTGCATGGAGTACACAAACCCAGGTTCTTTACATTGACGATTAAGAAAGTAAGCATATAACCTTTGTGCATCCCCCTCTTCAAATAATTTTCTCATTTTGTTTTCCAAATAATTTTCAACATCCTTATCAATACAGCCGATATTAAAGTCGCCACCTGATTCTTTACTCAACATCGACATTATCTTCCTTGTCGGTACACCAGACTTACTCAAGTACAACAGTTTCAACTTCTGAACAGTTTCCACATGTTGTTATCTCAACTTCATCACTTTCAAAAGAAGAAATTTGATCCTTCCGTACAAAATAAACACATTATAAATTCAGTAGTTATACATTGAAATAAACATGGATTCTCATCGTAGAATCCCAATAATGGCAATGCAAATATTAGTCATTATTTTGTTGACTATTCCCAGCACAAAAGGAGGAAAGAGATCAGAGGAAATGAGTTTTGGCCTCGTTTTAAATAACAGTGTCATGATCATAACCAGGTATGGATGGGAAATCAGACGCTAAGGTGGAAATTCAAAAGAGTTAAAAGAGTTTCTGTAAGCATGCATGATATAAATTAATCATGTAAATGATTGCAGTGCAGCACTCATAATTGAAAAATAATTGCTCTTTTGTGATTAGTAATTAACAAGATGAGTGCAGATAGAGATAAGACATGAGCCATGACATGCAACCCTCGAAATGGAACTTTTAAAGCATGCTTTCAATATCGTATTAATGTCGAAAGGTGGTTTGAATGTGGATGGCTTCATCTCACACTTGTTGACTTCACACGTGTTGTTTAAGATAATTCCAAGTTTAACATTCAACCATTCACTCCAAATGCTTTTAATTGATGACCACATTGGGACACTTAAAATGGAGGAAATTTTAATTACCAAGAAAATAAATGCTTATTTATGAAAAACGTGCTTGTGATGAAAACTGGGTCATGATCGAGCACAAAACTCCTTTAGACTAAGCAATTACTAGTAATTGATTCATTGCTCAATCTTTGTACAGCGGTTCGGCTGTCAGATCCTTTTCTAGTAAGCAAATGAACTACTGAATTTTATTAGGAAGAATGAAGAAACATCTGATGAAATGTGTGCATGCTTGGCATGCATCAATTACGTGTAGTAGTAGAATCCTGGCACCTACCATTTATAAGTACAGAAAATGCAAGTATCTGTTGAGCAAGAAACTTGAAGAATAAATCACAGTAGCCTCAAACATATGATATAAAATAAATATTCTGTCAAATATTTTCTCTCAAACATTCTGTCAAACACCTTTCATGCTGTAATAATTTCACATTTTTTTTCCATGTCATGTTCGGCTCAGCTTTCTTAAAACAAAGAAATAATAAGCATTGCACCTCTAGTACTTTAGAGAGAGAGACATAAACACAGTATGTGAACAACAACTGTACTGATATCAGAAGAATGAACAACAAAACGGCCATTTGAATGCCGAGCTCCAAAACTACAGCTTCTGAGTGGGAAAGATAAAAAAAACTACCTGATCAACACCAATGCCACTAATGTGATCCATTAAAAACGACGGTATCCGACGCGGCGGTGGGCGACTCCAAATGGTGTTCGAAACGGGGAGATGGGCGACTCCAGATGGGAGATGGGCGACGGGAACGCGGCGGCGGCGGCGTTGAGGAGAAGATGGTGTTCGTGCGATATATCATTCTGGCTGAATTGTTTGGGGGTGAGGAAAAGACTTAAGAGGAAATCCAGTGTAATGAATTTATTGTAGAGGCTCTAGAATTGCTGATGTGGCGCAATTCTATTGTTGGCTGTTTATGCCTAAATAGCAAAAGCGGAATTGAAAAATAAATCACGCGACACTTTTTTGACAATTGAATTAAATCTAAAATAAAATAAAATAAAAAAATCTTAGCAAGAGTGCACAGTTCAACGTTGTAATTTGAAGATGAAAAATGTAAAACCCAGCGACCTGTTTATCAGTCTTACGTTGTTTGAGTTGGAGAAGACAATTATGACTATTGTTGAGGCTTGACAAATTTAGTCCTTGTTCTGTGTATGCCTTTCCTTAAAGATAAGAGCTGAGATGAAATTCGCAGAATCGCAACCCAATTAACCATAAACCCTGCCCCCCTAACCTTTTTAGTGCTGCGTCGTTTTCCTGAAGCGCGAGAGAGATTTCTCATCTATGGAAGTCGTGTCCTTCTCAGCACGTACTATAATTCATCGTTTCGGTATGTTTTATCTGTGCCTGTTCGCGCTGCGCTCGTCTCTTTGATCGTCTCTGAATTGCTCGCTCTTTTCGTCCAAATTTTTTTTTTTTCAGGTTATAAGGAATCGGGGTTTGTTGCCGCACCCTCTTTGTTTCCGGTAGTTGTTTTATTTACTCGCTGTGTTTTTTTTTTTCTCATTTTGTTTGATTCCCGAGAAAATGAAGAAACGGAAATGGAATCTCGGTACTCTTACTTGTGTTCTATTTTTAGTGATTGGAATTGTCAACTTTAGCCAAAGCTGTGTTTGTTTTTCTATTTACATTTTCCATTAACCCAGAAAGATATTATGTGTTGGTTAATAGGAAAATAGCTTTCAACTGTTAAAGGTTTTGGTTGATTGACAAGATTTTTCCAGCATAACCACCCGGAAAGTGATTTTTTTTCACACAAAATATGGTGCTGCAAACTCTTCTCAAATGATGTGGTTATTTTTCACTTTTCTTTCAGGTCCGAGGATAGTTATAGTGGTAATGGGTTGTATTATCTTTAGGGTGTGATATATTATAAGCAGTTCAGCACTGATTTTGCAGAGCGGAATCTTGCTGCTATTAGTACCAATATTTCGATGACAAGCTTGATATGGCTAGTCCTATCGCTTAGCTGATCTACCCCGTTAATCCTTTATCATGCAACGTCAATTTGAATCGTCTTCCTCCATGACAGATGTTATCCTCAATTTCATGCCCCTGAATGCTTGCTTTTTGTTTAGTAATTTTAGAAAATACAACTTCCTTTTGGTTTTGATTCTGCTGTCATTTATTAAATTTTGCTTCGTGGCTTTTGTTCTTATGAACCTTCTTCTTACAGACATGCACTTATAAAGGACTGTATACTGCGTGCTCTCCAAATAGACGTGTGATTTTGAGAAATTATACTGACTGTAAGTAAATATCTCCCTAGCATACAATCTTTCATCAGATATGCTTCATGCCCAAATAAATGATCAATGAGATGCTGCCTTTATAGTTTAATATTCTTTTAACAATGTTTTCTTTATGATTTATGTTGAGATTCTATCAGTGATGTTTCACACTTGCCATTTCTTGCTTAATGGTAATCATTGATGTTATTGGATGCGTCCCTTGATAGGGCAAAGCGGTGCAAAAGAATCTAAGTAGCTAATTCCAGTTTGCTGGGATTAAGACCTAATAGAGTTTGAGGTGATTTATATTAATTACTGAACCGTGTTGCGGAACTAATGGGGCGTGATCTATATTAACTATGGGTGGTGGAGAATAGCACTGTTGGTTCAGACCCTGGTCAACTTGAAAGTGAAAACTTGCCTTTTGTTCTTGGCTTAAGTCCCTATAAATTCTTCCCTAAAATATTATGATTTTGCAGAAGAGAAATGCTACAAACATAAAAGAATTATACAAAAGCAAACTCATAAACCGACGTGGCTTCATGTGATCCGTTAGATCTTCATCTACTTTATAATAAAAGTAACTTTATAATCTGACGTACCACATCAAGCCATGTTATTTCATGAGTTTTTTTTTTGTAATCTCTTTGTGACTAAAGTATTTCTCTTTGCAAAAAATGTGTTCACTATTTCCTTTCTATGAAGATTGATCTCTTATTTGGTAACATAATCTTAAGCCTTTTTGCTTGGACTCCTTTTCTTCTGCAGCTGCTCAAAGTAGCTATTTATGCCTTCCAAGGAAGCATGTTGTTGCATCGTGGCACTATTTTGAGCAAAAAGAGGAGTTAAATAGACCTTATTCTGGGAATATATTGCATAATAGAAATAGATTGTCTGTATGCGTGGTTGTAAGATCTCAACTCACTGGAACTGGAAACTCTGATGCTGGGTACCCATTGTCAGGTTTTTCCTTGAATCTTTTTCTGATATTATCCATCTTTATAATCAAGCTTACAAGCCTAGTCCTTTCGCTTTTAAAAATCTCTGAAGTGCAGACCTTAAGTTGGGCTCAAAAGTTAGAGGAATATGCTTTTATGCTATCACTGCTTTCAACGCCATCTTTCTGTTTGTGCTGATGCTGTTGGCTCATCCATTTGTTCTCTTGTTTGACCGGCACCGAAGAAGATTTCATCATTTGATTGCCAAAACTTGGGCCACTTTAACTGTCGCTCCATTTGTCAAAATCAAGTATGAGGGATTGGAGAATCTGCCACCTCCTGATATTCCTGCAGTATATGTTTCCAACCACCAGAGCTTCCTCGACATCTATACTCTTCTCACTATTGGAGGAAGCTTTAAGTTCATCAGCAAGACTTCAATATTCCTCTATCCAATTATTGGGTGGGCCATGTTTCTGATGGGTGCTATCCCTCTGAAGCGCATGGACAGTAGAAGCCAGTTGGTAGTTCCTTTCCTTTTCTAGATTGTTTCTGATTGCAGTTGTTTTCATTTAGAATATCTAGGTTAGATGGAAATTCACCACAGCTACATTATGGTAAATTCCTTCTCTCTCTTTTTTCCCCATTTTGCCGACAAGAAGTTATTCTCTTACTCTTAGAGTGTAATTCTTAAATTCAGTTGGCTTTTCCTCGTGTAGGAGTGTCTTAAGCGATGCATGAATCTTACAGTGAAAGGGGCCTCTGTGTTTTTCTTCCCTGAGGGAACACGGAGTAAAGATGGAAAACTAGGTGCTTTCAAGGTGAGTTCAAGGTGCTTTCAAGGTTATCATTTAGGGAAACCAGAGATGTAAAGGTCATATGCTGTGTCCAGCGGTTTAGGATCATGGAGAAAAAAGAAAGAAATATAGTTCTTTCAATTTTCTGCCACCAAAATAAAGCATAGATTACAGTCCTATCACAGTTACAACACACCTGCATGTGTTGATTTGCTTTTGTGCTTCTTCTTGCTGAATGTGAAGGGGTCATGTCTGTGGCTGTTATAAGAACCACTTAATATTTTTTCAAGATATACAGTTATTATTTCCAATTTGACCCTAGTGTGTTCTTTCAAGTATTTTCTTTTTCCCTGAATTTTATTGTTTTATCTTGCTGTTGTATGTAGAAAGGTGCTTTCAGTGTCGCAGCCAAAACCAAGGTGCCAGTGGTACCTATTACACTTAAGGGAACTGGGAAAATCATGCCTCCAGGAATGGAAAGTATCTTGAATTTAGGTTGTGTTAAAGTTGTTATTCATAAACCTATAGAAGGAAGTGATCCAGAAGTACTATGCAATGAGGCTAGAAAAACAATTTCAGATGAGCTTAATCGCCAATGACGGGATATCAACTGCAGCGAGTTCTGTTTGATTTCAATGGCCTATTACTTAATCCAAAACGTGGAGAAAAGGGAAGGTATAAATTAAATACCCTTACTTCTTGTCTGATTCAATTGTTACCATCACCCAAGGCACTGCTTTGAATTAAATCTGAGGGTGCCGCTTCTTTCCTACAGACTAATACCAAAACACTGTCGTCTTACCGAGTTGGAACTGGTTGTGCCTGTAATAGTTCCTATCTGTGCCTGTCAGTTCAAGCATTTTGAGATTGCTTTCAGAGCAGTCTGATACTTTTTCTTTTTTTTTTTAATGTTGGGGAACCTCTCCAAGGCAGGATCCTTCGGACCCACCCTTACAGAGTAAACTCCGGTCCCGTGCACCGCACCCTCGGAAGTTTCAGAGCGGTCTGATACATATATGGAGCTCATAACGGGTGGCTTTTTTTCTGCTGTATCAATTCAAGCATTTTGAGGTGGTTTTCAGAGATATCAGATACATTTATTGAGTTTGTAACAACTTTTATGTTGGGAATGATCATTCAAAAGAAATGCAGATACATGTAAATTTGGAATTCGCGTTTTAGTTGCCATCTTTGCCCTTCTTGTTGATGATTCAATTCTGTGACCTATTGCAGATAAACATTTGGAAAGCTAGCCCAAAATTATCGACCATTATCTTTGTGTTGGTTATTGTGAATTCAAGCTGTCCCTGCAAAGATATACAAATGGACAGCTGGAGTTTTGGGGCTCAGGTGCCCTGTACCCACCAGATAAACACAATCCAATAAATATCGATCATGAAATCAAGAAAATTAAATAGATATAATTATTGAATAATGTTATATACAGTTATGAGTTGTATAAGTGTTACGCATTTTTTTAAAAAGGTGTGGGGTTTATCAATAAAAAATTTATTTTCTCATATGGATCTCATATTTATCCTTTGGCCTTCGTTTATGTATTTTATGACTGTAAATATCTCTCTCGTAATTATTTTCCTCCTCCAGTACGGAACAGATGTGAGATACTTGGGTTGAATTATTTAATTGAAATGTGTTACTTATAAGTTTATACATGTATAGACGCATCACTTATTATTGGGATTTATTACATTTATATAAATTTAAAATGCATATATATATATATATACTAGCTAATATGGCAAGCTTTTACATCTGTAATGTCTTTTGTGTTAATAAACAAACTGGCAAATATATTTTTTCTTCATTGACCTCATTGTTGGACTATTTGACTCTAATCTGATGCAATTCTTGTCGAGAGTTTGCGCACCCTTGAAATTAATCGAAATTTTATTCAAGAACACCCGATACCAATAAAAAAAATATGATTTTATGCAACAGTTTAAGAAATCAACAAGCTAAGCTTTCTTTAATGAATAGTGCCAAACTATTGCCTTTTTAAGAGGATAACACTTTGACATCTCGGTTTCCCGAGCACAAAAGCTGTGGAAGAAAAGATCATCTTGTTCAAAACTTCTTTAAAAAGTTGCTCCTATTTTCAGTTATTTTATTACAGAAGTTTATATAAAAAGTGACCTTTGGTGTCCGTTTTAACTGTCTGATCAAAACTTCCTGGGAGGTTTGAGGATTAATATGAGAATTTTATGTTTTGTTTTAAAGTATAAAATATTATTTTTTAGTTTTGAGATTGGAAAAAGTTGAATTGGGATTTGAAAAAGTTGTATTGCGATTTGAAAAAGTTGAATTGTTTATTATATTTTGTATGGAAATTTGAAAAAAGTGTAATGATGAGTTGAGATGAGATGAGATGAGAATTTTTAAGAATTCTTGTGCCCCAAACCAGCCCTTAGTCATACTTATCCTAAACTTTAAGAGAAATACTCTAGTAATGTAATTCGATTTTTCAGGTTTTAGTAAGGGAGTAATGTTAGATATAAGTACGAATCTTTTAAAAAAACAAAGAGACCTCTACTGAAAAAGTGGATTTTTTTTGGGATGAAGTATATTTTCTTTTTTCAAAAAATCTACATCTTGTACAATCTAAATCCGTGTCTAGCACTACTCTTTCCAAAAGAATCTGATCTTTTTATTTTAAAAAGAGAAATATTTTAAACACGAAGAGATTCTACAAAATAAATCTATAAACTAACATGGTTCAATGTGGTATGTTAGATTGTAAAATTACTTTTATTGTAAAGTAGATTTAACGAATCATATGACGTTATGTCAGTTTGTGAATTTATTTTTGTAGGATCTCTTTGTGTATGCACTTCTCTTTTAAAAGGCAGTATACTTTTTTTAGATTTTTCTTAAAATGTCCTAAAATTTTCAAAAGAAAAATATATATTTTATCATTTTTATGTTATTAATAAATAATTATTTGATATTTGTGAAGCACAGATATATATTTTAATCATCTTATTATATAATGTAATCTTAATTAAAAATTAGTACATATAAAAATAAATTTTAATTACACAATCTATTACCTGGTTGAAAATATTATTTTCATCCTTATTTCCAGAATATCTAATAATTGTTTCTAGTTTAAAGTATGTTTCAACGAAATAATTGTCATTAATATGAACAAGACAATATTTAAGGTAGTAATTTCCCACTTCTATAGAAGATCCTTTGACTCCGTCTCGGTCGTTTTCTTTTCTTTTATGTTTATTCGCTTACAAATATCTCTCTCTCTCTCTCTCCATCCAATCTTTGTTCTTCCTTTTCCCACTTCAGAAGATGAGCTAGATTAGCTCGAGAGATTCACAGTACGCCTCTTTAATCCCTCTCTCCGTCTCTCGCTTTTCCATCCGATTTCAGTTGCTATCATATATACATATGTATATATGTTTTTACTTGTGTATATGTTTTTACTTCTATATATAGTTTTTCAAATTGGAATTTTGCGTCGGATTTTAAGTTTTTAGTGTACCTTTATTGGGTGAGTGTTAGAAGTAGATTAGTTTTTGGAGCTGTTTTGGGAATCTGGAGGTTTGGAGAAGTATAGTCGTAATCTTAAAGACGATTTTGTTTTGGCCATAATCACTCTTGTTCATGCCCTTTTCCTTTTTATTCTAGATGTAATTATTGAAATCCAGTGGTCAACGTAGTGCCAATAGTTGGTTATGCTTTTAAGAATGGCAAAGCTATAGGAATCGGCTTTTTTAAGTATATGATTGAGGTTTATTGCATTTGAGTGGCCCTATTTGAATGTGTTGGAAATGATTTTGTAAAAGTTGCGGCTTTTAATTTGATATGATTTTGCTTTGACTTCAAGCTTTTTTTTTTTTTTTTATGTCGGAACCTCTCCAAGGCACCCACCCCGAGTAAACTCCGGTCCCGTGCACCGCACTCTCGAAAGTTTCCTTACACGGAGACTTCAAGATAATTTGTATCTTGTATAGAAAAACATGTGAACGTGCTAATTGGACTATCTGGTTTCAATGCTTGATAACTTTGGCTTTGGAAAATGGAGAAAATAGATTTTTTTTCTTTTACTAGATAGCTGACTGACTTTAGTTCCAACACTCGTAATGTATGATAATTAAAATCGTGATTTATCTAACTGGATGCTCTTATTCGCTGTCGCAATCTATCAAACACATAGGTTGGGCGAACTTTTGAAACATAAGAGTCCTTGAAGTTTTCATCTCCTTATGCTGCATCTCTTATTTCTTCCACTATAGATGCAAGGCATCTGTGTCAACTCCTTAGCTTAATTAGCTTGAAAGATTTAGGTTATCAAGAGGTACAGAAGTCTTGAGTTTGTGGTTGGAAATTAAAGAGTTTCTAGTGTCATATTTCCCCGGCCGCTTGGTCTTAAACTTGTTGTACAGCCCAAGCTTTTAGGTGGATTCGATTAATTTGATCAGCTGATCAGTTTGCATTTTAATATGAATTATTTCATTGTTTGCAGGTTTTTTAATGTTGTAAGGAATGTTGGATTGTGGTTATTAGGTCAAAATACATGGGTGGCCAGCGCGAGAAGTTTGTTAGGTACCAAATTAGTTCTTCGCACAATTATTGCTGTAAATTTATGAAACAGAAGAAAGTTGGTCTGTTTATATATTGAGAAATGATGTGTACTTATAAAAGAGAGTATATTTTATTTTTACCGGGTTTTTATATCGTCTGAAAATATCTTTTTGGAAAGTGTATAAAATGACCATGCGAGTTAGCTATCACATGTTGGTACATATGCAAGTTTTACTTTATGAAATTGATGGGTATGAGATCTCTTTGCCAGTTATTTCTGTTTTTTATGGCCATAATTATGCATAAATTGCGATAGTAAAGTTAAAACTTTCTTAGAGCAGAAGTTGTTTTCAATCACTTGTAACTCGTAGCTGTTTTTACACAAGTAAGTTGAATCTTCCCATTTTTTTAAAAAACTATGTAAAGTTTTATCCAAAGTTCGTGGTTCATGGGATGATGGGAAGGCTTTGAGTTTTGTTTGAAACTTCCAAATTTATTTTCAATTCAATCATTTTTTATCTGTTTATCGCTTTCATTTGTTGACCAAGGTCAGTTTCAATTCCATTATACAACTTTTGATACTCGCCTTCACCATTGTAGATATTTTTTTGTAAGGTAAATTTTAATCAAAGCGCAAAGGAGCACAATCCAAGTACACTGGAATTATACAATAGGTTGTAGATATACTTAATAGTAATAAAAGGAGAAAAAAAACCTAGATGTTGCTTAAGTCATACAATGGATTGTGATCGTGTAAAAAACCAGGGTTATTGTATCCCTACTCGAACCTCTCCCATTATTTATTGAAAATCACTCGTGGTTGGAGAATGCTGCAAGAGTTAAAATACCTTTATGCTCCCATCTTCTTATGATTAGCCAAACGCCCACAACAACACTCTCTTCTAATGTTCTACAAATCTTTTGAATGCTTGTTCTTCTTGCTTGTCTTGGCTGGGTGTATGTCCTTTGCATACTTCCTGTGAATTTGGGTTGTGCCCGTAGGCCGTAGTGCTCTTTTTAATGAAATTTTTGGTATCTACTTATCAAAAAAACGTTGTTTATTGTGATTGTGTATGAGCTTCATTTTTTTCTGCTATGGTATAAGAAGCATCTTATTTCGTGCATGGTGGCACTTTTTTTTCCCAGGTTGGATGACTTGGATTCTACATTATCATCATCTTCTAATACTGGAGTAAATAAATGTGGGTTTGATGTTGATGGATTTCGCCATGCTGCTCATCCAAGAGATGGAACATCTAGATCGTTTAAGAGGGGAATGAGAAAGGGATCTGAAGGGCTTAAGTCAATTGGTCGATCACTTGGATTTGGGGTTTCTCATGCCGTTTTTCCAGAAGATCTTAAAGTTTCAGAGAAGAAGATATTTGATCCTCAAGACAAACTCCTCCTTTTCTGGAATAAACTCTCTGTCATATCATGCATTTTGGCTGTATCTGTGGATCCACTTTTTTATTATCTTCCGGTCATTAATCGATCTTCAGCTTGCATTGGTATAGATCGAAAGTTAGCTATCACAGTTACTACATTGCGGACAATTTTCGACACTTTTTATCTCATTCACGTGGCCCTTAAATTCCGAACAGCTTATATTGCCCCATCGTCCCGGGTTTTTGGACGGGGTGAACTTGTGATAGATCCTGCACAAATAGCCCGGCGATACCTGCGGCGGTTCTTTATCATTGATTTTATTTCTGTGCTACCCCTACCACAGGTTCAGAAGTTCATCTACTTTGATTCCATTTATCTATTCACTAGGCTGCATGCTTCCACCCCATTCACACTTTCTCCCCATGTAGTTGGATAGTGCCTTTTCACTCATTAATAAAACTGATCTTCTTTATCAAAAAAAGGGGAAAAAAAATGCTGCGCATTTTGCATCTTTGTTTGTATGCTGTTGAAATTATACAATTGTGATGCAATATACAGCAAAAACAGTTAAGCTGACTGTTGTTTCATCATGATTTCCATGAGAACCATGTAGTGTATTACTCAATTATTTAGTTTCCTTGTTTACCTTAATTTTATATTTGGACTGAGTGAATTTGCAGTGATACACACTTTATTACGTCGACAGTGTCCCTTTTATTTTACATTGCAGTCATTCCCAATACATCACATTTCACTTTTTGCTGCTGAAGTGTTTTATTTTATGTAGGGTAATTACTATTTCCCCCTTGTTTTGCATAATTAATAATATTTTCATCCATCTGCAAGACTCCTATTCTAAAAATATAATGGAGAGATATATGAAAACGATTGCTTTTACTGAAAAATTTTGTTTAAATCTTTCAATGAGAGAAGCTTTACAATGATTGAGTTTTTTATTTGATATGGGTATATGTGCCCTTTGTGCCTCTAACATTGTATTAGAGCCTTCTCTGTTTATTTTGTTTATTTGTTCTTTGGCTCCACTTGCTAGTCTTGTTGGTCGCTGTTTCATTTGATCCTGTTTGTTTGTGAATTCGTTAGATTCTCTTTCTATTGGGCCTGGGTGTGAGGGGAATGTCAAGAGAAGTCTTATATCGCTCAAGTTTCATATTTGATATCGGTTTATGTACTAGCTGGGCTTCTTGACTGAATAGTTCAAGCTTCTGGGTTGGATGTTAAATACCCTCACTCGAAAATTATGGAGCTTCTCATATGTCAAAACGCCTAAAATTAAATGATATATAGTCCTTTTTACTTGTGTCTACTGGCATGCCCCAATGACATATGATCTCACTAGATTTTTTGGCCAAGATGTAGCTGGAATTTTTGGCCCCATTTTCATGATGTGTTGTTTACCTCTAAGTGAATTTTGGTGTCTGTATAGGATGCTTTTTCATTGTTCCTTTAAGATGTGCTAGAATAGAAATCAGTAGAGTTCTAAAAAGTGTGTTGCATTGTAAATTTATAACTTCCTACTTGAATATTTGCAGTGTTAAAAGAACATCAAGACTAAATCCTTTTTTTTCATCATTTCTCAAACCGTGCAGATTGTGGTTTGGAGATTTCTTCAGAATTCAGAAGGTTCAGATGTAATGGCTACAAAACAGGCCTTGTTTTTCATTGTATTACTTCAATATTTTCCCAGATTTCTTCGAATATTACCTTTAACTTCAGAACTTAAAAGGACAGCCGGTGTATTTGCTGAAACGGCTTGGGCAGGTGCTGCATATTACTTGCTACTATACATGCTCGCTAGTCATGTAAGTTTCTTTTTGGTTTGGTATTGTTTATCTAATTGATTTTAGCTAATATCAAAATATTGAAAATATATATTTGTAAGAAAAAGCATGGTTTGGCATGGAAAGAAAACTTTTTACTGCAGAAGATACATTATTTTCAACCAGGTACATATTTATAATCATACGGGATACAGCAATTGCATCAGCCTGTTACCCCGGCGTACCTTTGATCCGTTGAGTGAGAGACCTTCCACGCGGTGCATTTCCTGCTTTATTTGACATTTAAGAAGTATTTTAGATCAATTATTCTATGGAATATGTTGGAAAAGATGTCATGAAATTCTCAATGTAAAAGCAAACAATGCGAATGAAGTAGGACCAGCAAATAAACATATCTAAACAAACAATGCATTGATAGAATTCTGGCAGAATTACAGAGTGAAGCTAAAACCCATTATGATTTATCAAACAAAGAAGGCAAAACAAAGGCAATTGATTCACATCCAATGTAGCAAAAGAATCATTCTTGGATTTATAGCCAAGAGGATTTGCCGTTAACTCAGAAATATTAATTTAGTCGAGGCCATATTGTTAAGTGGCTTCTAAATATAATTGCACAGCCCCAGGTCAAGAAAACTGCACCATAATTTGTCCTTCCCTAAGTGAGCCCAAATTAGAATGTTGATTTTTTTGTCAAACAAACAACAGAGAAAATTTGTTTCTAAAATTTTGGGAATCATACCCCAATGCGCCAAATTTTTATATTAATTACTAACTATCCAATTTATATAGTTTTATTCTTTTATATTCGGCAATTTGTCCCAGAAAAAAACAAGACGACAGGTTATGTAGTATATGTTTGAGTAAAACATTTTTATTTTACTTATAAAACAAGATGAGTAAAATATGCAAGAATGATTTTATTTGTTAGGATTTTTTTTTTTTTTCCCTTCTAGGGCTGGGATTCATTTTCGTAGTGACATGTGCCTAACTTTTGTAGTATTTGATTGCATGCATTTTCACTTTAGGCTGAGAAACCCATTATAGAACTTATAATTTGCCATCTTTGAACCCATTTCGGAGAAGAGGCCAAGGAAGAGGACCTGCAACATTACCTTGAACTTTAAGAACACTTTATGTGATTC
Organism: Pterocarya stenoptera; assembly: GCA_003123785.1. Lineage (NCBI taxonomy): Eukaryota > Viridiplantae > Streptophyta > Magnoliopsida > Fagales > Juglandaceae > Pterocarya > Pterocarya stenoptera. Next base: position 279,271 of record QEOT01008894.1, on the reverse strand, counting down.
TTCTCCCTACCCACTTTGGTTATTTCATTTGTTTATTGCAAACAATCGAAGAACTAACATTTAGTGGTAAAATCGACTTTTGCTTACAGACAATGCATTCTAATATAGGATGAGGATCTTATGACACCCACATTTTGAATCCAGCTAAAATTCTGTAAAGGTGGAGAATATCTTTTTATATATATATATAATTAATAAGAGTTTTATTTCCAAGAATAGGCATAGCCCAAGTACACATGAAGTATACAAAGGAAATACCTACATACAGAAGCTATAAAGATAGAAAAAACTAGAATAACTCCAACACATCATCACCATTCATTACGAATATCTTGTCATCCTTCAGATATTTTGTAGCATCTGCACCATTATATGGTTCAATAATGATGTGTGGCCAAAGCTATTAAAGAGTTTTAACTTCTCACAATGTTGTCTTATTTGAGTTTCTCATGTTGGGTGTTAAATTTTTTGTACTTTTAAGAACTTCACCACCAAATTACCAATACTTTTTTTTTTTATAAGTAAATAAGTAGCTTTATTGAATAGAATGAAACTAGGCAATGCCCAAGTACACAGGATGTATACAAAGTGAGACACCTAATTGCATTCTAGTGAGCTGACAAGAAGATAGAAACACATGGACATTCCCACCCTTCAATACAATAGCAGAAAACCACTGTAAAAGAGAGAATATAAAAAAATTCCAAATTTCCCCCACTGCACGCTCCTTCTTGTTAAAACATCTCCCATTCCTTTCCGACCATAGACACCACATTAAGCACAAAGGTATCATACGCCACGCTGTTGCCAATTGTGCACTAATATGCCTCATGTTCTAGCACGCTAGTAATTCCACCACACTCTTAGGCATTACCCAACTCAGCCCGGCTCTATCTAGGATACCAGCCCATAATTCCCCCGCCACCTCACAATGTAAAAGCAACTGATCTATCGATTCTCTATTCCTTTTACACATGTAGCACCACTCTATGACCACCATACCCCGCTTCCTTAAATTATCAACCGTCAAAATCTTTCCGAGCTTAGCTGTCCAAATAAAAAACACAACTTTAGACAGAGCTAGTGCCTTCCAAATACTCTTCCACTGGAAGAAAGTGGGTTGTTGTACTGTCAAAGCCTTGTAAAATGATTTAACAGTAAACTTTTTTCTCCCCGTGTGAATCCACAACATACGGTCACCCCCATTTCCTCCTACCTTTGCTGAATACAAGTAACTATAAAAGGCTGCCATCTCATCAAGTTCCCAATTCTGAGCATTTCTAGTAAAAGTGACATTCCAAGTTACCGTCCCATTGGCACAACACAGCAAATCTGAAACTGCCGCTTGCTGATTTCCAGCCATGTTAAATGCGACTGGAAAGACAATGGAAAGAAGGCTCTCCCCACTCCAAGCTTCGAACCAAAAGCGGAGTCTTGCTCCATCACCCACTCCAAACCTAATATGTTTTTTAAAGGTGTTCCACCCCTTTCTAATAAATTTCCATAGGCTTACTCCATATGACCCCCTACCCTCCTTAGTACACCATCCCCCCCACTCACTACCATACTTGTGTTCAATTACCTCTCTCCACAACGAGTTCCCTTCCATTTGATACCTCCACAACCACTTACCAAGAAGGACCTTGTTGAAGATGCTCAAGTTTCACACCCCTAACATTCGCAATCGGACAGCACACCCTTTGCCAACTTACAAGGTGAAATTTGATTTCCTCCCCCATGCCACCCCACAAGAAAGCTCTAAACAACTTTTCAATATGGTTAGCCACTCCCACCGGTAATGGAAAGAGGGAAAGATAGTAAGTAGGAAGGTTGGAAATGGTACTTTTAATAAGTGTTAACCTCTCCCCTTTTGATAGATATAGCCGCTTCCACCCCAATAATCTTTTCTCAATCTTTTCTACCACCCCATCCCAAATGCTCTTTGCTTTAAATGACGCCCCCAAGGGGAGTCCAAGATATTTCATAGGCAGTGAAGCAATTTTACAGCCCAACAACTCTGCTAGAGAAGCAATATCACTCACAACCCCCACCGGTACTAATTCCGACTTCCCCAAGTTCACCTCAAGTCCCGAAACAGCTTCAAGATACAACAAAACCGCTGTTAGAGCTTGAATCTGGTCGCTAACAGCGTCACAGGAGATAAGCGTATCATCCGCAAATAATAAATAAGAAATAGAACTGACACCATTACTGTTGTTGCCCACCGAAAAATCAACAATAAATCCCCCCTAACGGCAGCCTCCACCATGCGGCTCAAAGCCTCCATTACTAAAACAAAGAGGAATGGTGATAGTGGATACCCTTGTTGCAAACCCCTCGAAGACTGAAAAAAACCACAAGATTTTCCGTTGACTAAAACAGAAAACCGAGCGGTTAAAACACAGTGTTTAATCCATTCGCACCACCTGTTTCCAAGACCACATATTCTCAACATATAGAATAGGAAATCCCAACACACATGATCATAAGCCTTTTCCATGTCTAACTTGCAAAGGACCCCCCGGAATGCCCTCTCTTAACCGGCTCTCCAAACACTCATTTGCTATCAAAACGGAGTCCAAAATTTGCCGACCCCGAACAAAAGCACTTTGAGGTTTGGAAATGAGTTTTTCCATCACCAAACTCATGCGATTAGCTAAAACCTTTGAAATGATCTTGTAGATCCCACCTACCAAGCTAATAGGCCGGAAGTCTTTCAAATCATGGGCACCAACTATCTTTGGGATAAGAGCAATGAAAGTAGCATTTAATGACTTCTCAAACTTAAGATTAGAATGAAAAGCGTGGAAAATCTGCATCACTTCCTCCTTCACCATCTCCCAACACTCTTGAAAGAAAGCCATAGAAAAACCATCCGAGCCCGGGGCTTTATCTTTGCACATACCTCTCACCACTAGATGCACCTCCTCTTCGACAAACGGCCTCTCCAACCAACTTGTTACCTTCGAATCGAGCTGGTCAAAAATTAAACCATCAAGTTTGGGGCGCCACTCTACTTTTTCAGCTAGGAGCTCCTCATAGTACTTCACTATATGGTCTTGGATCTCTTTAGAAGACTGTAACACATTTGAGCCTGAATGAAGGACTTCAATAGCGTTGTGGCGCCTATGAGAATTGGCCACCTTGTGAAAGAACTTAGTGCATTTATCTCCCTCCTTCAACCAAAGCGTCCTTGATTTTTGCCTCCAAGATATTTCCTCCATCAACAAAACTTTCTCAATTTCGGTTACCACCACATTCTTCTTGACAAAGAGTCCTCATTCACCTTCCCTTCCTCCAATACTTGCAGCTCATCCCAAAGAATATTTTTCTGCACTTCCGTATGTCGAAATACTTCTTCATTCCACTTCTTTAAGTCAACCGTTAGAGCTTTAAGTTTGCCCGCCATTATGAAACTAGGTGTTCGATCAAAAGAATAAGCTTCCCACCAAGCCCTTACCTTCTCCACAAATCCATAAACTTCCAACCACATATTCTCAAATTTGAAGGGACGCCTACTCCCATGAATGCCACCACAATCAAGCAAAATTGGAAAATGATCGGAACATACCCATGACAACCTTTTCTGACATAGGTCCGGAAAGTGCGTCTCCCACGAAGGGGATACTAGAAATCTATCCAACCTTGACCACCCTCGACTGTTGGACCAAGTATAGCACCCCCCCCCCCAACCAAAGGAAGATCCACAAGATTCAACTCTGAAAAGTTTTCCATTGCTCTTGTCTACGTAGATGTCCCCGCCTTCTCACTAGGGAACCGAACAATGTTGAAATCACCACAAAAAATCCAAGGTAAGTCCCATAAAGAATATAGACCCGCAAGAGCCCACCTCCACCCATCCTCAGTATTCCTAAAAGATATAGCCATAGAAAAGGACCCGATGCAATCCTCTACCATCTCCACCACTCTCCTATCCCATATCACCAACACACCTCCCAAAGCCCCCGACGAAGCTAAATAACACCACCCCACAAATGAACAACCCCACAAACTGCGGATTATACCTCTATCAACACCACACAATTTAGTCTCTTGTAGGCAAACAATATCAACTTTCCAACTATGGAGAAGAGATCTAATGCGAAGACATTTATTCATGTCATTAATCCCTCTTACATTCCAAGACAGTATTTTAGGCTTCATTAACAAAAAGTAGAGTCCCTCCCTTTTGTTCTATCTCTCCCCGAAGTTCCCTCCTTGTTATCATAATTGATAGAGCATTGCAATCGTTTCAACTCTTCTCTCCTTTCTAACAGCTGACTTCATGGTCGTGGAGCTGCCAACTGCAATGGCTATTAGGAGAGCCATGAATTGTTCTTCATATCCATCACATGGCTATTAGGAGAGCCATGAATTGTTCTTCAAAGACAGCATCATACTTCCCTCTTATGTACACCAAGACTCAAGTAGCCAACAACAAAGTAAAAACAGCCCTCTTTCTCAATTAAACTACATTTTCTTTCTGTCAAAAACTAATTGAGCAATGTTGGGCCTAACTCCCGAGTCCTGAACGAGATATCTCCTCAATGTTAGATAATCAACTTCAAACTAATAAAATGGAGGAAAATGGAAGAAGTTAAATGACTTCGATCTGGGAGAATCTTTTTGCTAGAAGTGTGATCTTTTGTTTGAAGCATATGAAGATGCTTTTGTCATGGTGATCAATTGTCTACAGTTGAAAGATGTGTGGCATGGTAATTGTTGATGTATGTGTACAATGAGTGGAGGTTGCTTGATCATAGGAATTGCAGATCAGCTGCAAGTTTTATACAAGTCCCTAAAATGTCCTTTTCTTTGAGCTTAAACTACAAGCATTAAAATTTAGCTTGTTTTTGCTTATCTGAGCATGATTCTAGTATTGATCAGCTCTGTAAGTTGCCTTTGAAAGGTGGTATAAAATTGAGGTAAAAAAGAAGGAAACTCTTGGATTGTTAGAATGTTTTGTTCCATGTATCAAGTAACTCTGGTTGCTAACATGCTGGAAGCGCTTAGTTGTCGCAAAAGCAGTAAAATTTGGAACTATCCAATTTTTCCTCCTAGGGACTATCTGGATTGAGTTTATAATATTAATGACGACGACGACAGCAACAATACTTACAATGCCTGTTAAACTTGGCCTGTGATCTTGGCTTTGTTTTTGAGATCCTTATATGATTGGATCATGGCCTTCAGTGGTGTTCTTCTTCCTTTCTAGTTTTATGGACTTTTTAAATTCAAATTGTGCATTTAATAGGTACATTTCCTGTGTACCTAAATCTTCTTCCTTTTTTCTTCCAATTAAATCATATTGAAGAAAAAGATGACATTTCCTCTGACATTTAGCTTTAATAACTTATCATGCAATTTATTTTCCTGTTAAAATAATTCATTTTAGAGAAGCATCTGCAATCCTATTTAAATCTCTCTTATGTTTTCAGTAGTCTGTTTGATTTTAATATTGATTCTATAAAGAAAGAAACAACCCATTTGTAGGACACATTTTCTATTCAGTGTATGAATCTTTGCAGATAGTTGGGGCATTCTGGTACCTCTTAGCTGTAGAGCGCAATGATGCGTGCTGGCAGCAGGCTTGTTCAGATAGAGAAGATTGCAAAAGATCATTGTATTGCAGCAAGCAAACCATGGGAGAGACGAGCTGGCAGACTCTGCTCGATTCAAACTGCTCAGCAGATGATAACTCACCATTTGATTTTGGAATATTCAAAAATGCTTTGTTATCTGAAGTCGTCTCATCCAAGAAGTTTGTCTCTAAATACTGTTACTGTCTGTGGTGGGGGCTACAGAATTTAAGGTATGTTAACGTTTCTTTTTTCCCTTCAGGAGATGCTCTCTAAATGAAAGGAGAGTTGGTTATTTTGCCTGGTGTGGAGTCATTTCAGTTTGGTATTTCCCTTTTTGGAATTTTGCTTATTTGTGCATTCAGATTATTGATGCCAATTCTTTGCTGAATGACGTAGTAGTAACGGTGTGCTGCCACTGCTCATATTTATCTGGCATTTGGATGCGTAACTTTTTTTTTTTATACTTATTAGATATTTTATTGATAAGTACACAGAGTATACAAGAGGTACACCAATCTAGAAGGTGAGAAAGATACTAAAAATTCATGCAAGTTGAGTTCATCAAAGTTTATAGATACAGTGCAAAGAGAAAGATTATAGATAAGGAAGTTCTTGAGCTCCTCCACCGTCTGCTCACTGTCTTCAAAAGTTCTAAATACACAAAATGAGGCAAATAGGGACTTTCTCCCATTCCAAATACACCAAATGAGGCAAATAGGGACCATCTTCCATACAGCTGTAATTTGCAGGCTGCCACCTAGTTTTCTCCAAGCAGAAAAAGCTCCGCAATTCCTCCAGGCATGACCCAAGCCAATACCCAGTTTGGTATTATCTTTTTGTTGGTTGATCTTAGTCACATGACATTGATTGACCATAGTCATCTGAGCTTATATATTCATTGACCACCATAAATTTTACACAGTTGAAACCATTGGATTACAAACGCATGTGGTTCCACACTTCCACTTAGATCCATGCATCTAAAATGGCATCTGTTGTTTCTGCCACACCTTGCCCTCTGAATGCAACAATATGTCCACGTAAATTATCAGCTGCAGCCTCAAACCCATGAAACTAGGAATTTGGGTAATGAACATTGTCTAGGTTATCCATTCAGCATAATAATACACTCGTGATTTGTCCTTCTTAATGAATTTTGTCTAACATCCATTCAACATGCCAACATTGTCTATGTTAGCTGAATCACTTGCGTGAATGACAAAATAAAAATGGACAATTAGTTTAAAGTTCCCAGTCTATTTAACTTCATCCAATAATATAAAATGCAACCATGGTTACCCATCCACTCATTATCTGAAAACTATAGCTATAATTTGAAGTAAGCTGTTCTAATGTTAGAAATAATTACATTTAATTTTCCACATTTTGACTACATTTCCTTGTTTTTTCTGTAGTACACTTGGCCAGGGACTTCAAACCAGCACATATCCTGGGGAGGTTATATTTTCCATAGCACTAGCCATACTTGGACTCATCCTCTTTGCACTTCTGATTGGCAACATGCAGGTAAACTTGTTGAATCATATGTTTTGCTTGGGGACTACTGACGTTTCTGGTGATGGTGCGGTGATAGTGCATTTTCGTATATAGGCAGCCTTGAATTTGGTCAACAAGATCAATCCTTGTTGGATGCTCATTGGAAACAAAAATTGTGCTTGTATTTATTTAGAGATGAACAGAAGATGTGAACTGCCCAATAAGAACAGAATTCGAAAAAAATAACAGCGTAGCTACCCCCATGTAGTAATTATAATCTTCAATGCCCAAGTTCTGCTGTCTGCTGCATTTGTTCTCTCTTTTTTTCTTGGAATTTTCAATTAGAGAGAGAGAGAGAGAGAGAACATGGGAGGGGAGTGAAATTTTCTATATACTGTGGATATTAGCTTCCTTTCTATTTCTCTAGATGCATGTCTTTCGAAATCTTGCCGCTGTGGAAGAGACTGGAATGAAAAGCGGAATATGAAATTCTGGATATTGGTATTGTTGCAGACCTATCTTCAGTCGCTTACCATTCGGCTCGAGGAGATGAGGGTTAAAAGGCGTGATTCGGAGCAGTGGATGCATCATCGCTTGCTCCCACAGGACCTTAGGGAGCGGGTTAGACGGTATGATCAGTACAAGTGGTTGGAAACACGTGGGGTGGACGAAGAGAGTTTGGTCCAGTGTCTACCAAAGGATCTTAGGAGAGATATCAAGCGACACCTCTGTCTGGCGTTAGTGAGGAGGGTAAGATTGTTAATCGTTTTTGGTACACGTATCTGTCCTTTTCATTGGTGGGGATGTAAACATATAAGTCGCACAAGATACAACTGAGCATTGCGACAATTTTATCCATATCAAAAACTAGGAAAAAAGATCATATTCTATGTTGCAAAACGTTTTAATCCCAAATCTTTTAGCATTCCACTTTTTTTTGAATCACAAGGATCCAGAAACTTGTTATTTACTTGATGAATAAAAAAATAATGTTTGAATGATAATAGTTTCTGTTTTCCATCATATTGTGCATAACTTTCTAACCGTTAATTATTGAGTTTTTCTCATTTAACTCATTAACCCAAGTACTTCAACAAGGGCTTTCAAGTTGTCATATCTGCCAAAGAAAGAACTTGAGGTCATTATTAGGATACTACATGTTCTTCAGAAGTTGGTATCTGTCTTTGTGTACATTCTCTTGTATCCGTTCTATGTACTCAGGCTACGCTTATTTCTTGTATTAATAAAAATCTGTTTTCTTATTGAAAAAAAAAAACAGAAGAAGTTGCATCTGTCTTTGTCATCTCTCCATGGGATCTGTGCTTGTTGCAGTTTCCCATCCTACTGGCCAGTGTTATTGGTGTTGTGGTTTGTAAATATGGTAAATTGTTTTGTTGATAATTGTAGGTTCCGCTATTTGAGAACATGGATGAGAAGTTGCTTGATGCCATTTGTGAGCGACTGAAACCCTGTTTATTCACAGAGAGTACTTACATTGTTCGTGAAGGAGATCCAGTTGATGAGATGCTTTTTATCATACGCGGTCGCCTTGAGAGTGTAACCACCGATGGTGGGAGGAGTGGGTTTTTCAACCGCAGTTTACTGAAAGAAGGTGATTTCTGTGGGGAGGAGCTTCTGACCTGGGCACTGGATCCCAAATCGGGATCTAACCTCCCATCTTCTACTCGGACAGTGAAGGCTATAACAGAGGTTGAGGCTTTTGCCCTAATTGCTGAAGAGTTAAAATTTGTTGCGAGTCAATTTAGGCGCCTTCACAGTAGACAGGTTCAGCACACCTTCCGTTTCTACTCACAGCAGTGGAGGACTTGGGCTGCATGCTTTGTCCAAGCGGCATGGCGTCGATATTCCAAGAGGAAGATTATGGAGCTTCAGCGCAAGGAAGAAGAAGAGAGAGCAGAAGGGTCAGCAGGGACCCACAACAATGTTGGTGGAGGTTCATATAGTCTTGGTGCCACTTTCTTAGCTTCCAGGTTTGCGGCAAATGCACTTCGTGGTGTTCATCGAAATCGGAATGCAAAGACTGCCAGGGAACTGATGAAACTGCAGAAGCCCCCAGAGCCTGATTTTGCTGTTGATGATGCAGAATGACTCGTTTGATAACTCGTTTGATATGGCTCATGGCTGAATTTTTTAGGACTTCATTTAAAGGGACTAAAAACAATGTAATTCTAGTACAGGATGTCAAACTTTGTATAGAAGTTGTACGGATTTTCTGGGAGAAAAGGTGAAAGAAAAAAAAACAAAAGTAAATATGTTGTTTCCTCGTTTGCCCTTAAAAATTAAGAGCCAAGCTGTTGGAAAATTGAACTTTAGGCCTGCCAGACGTTATGAAGCCTGGTAAATAGACTCTGGTTGGTAACATTCTGTAGATATTGTTAAAAAAAAAAAACTGTAGATATTGTTGCAGAAATGGTACTCACCAAGTTTTCCTTTCCCATATTTCATGGTTAAAGTTAATTATAGGCACGCGAAGATGAAAATGAATAAACTAATTCAACTGGACAAATCAAGGGGGGCAAAGAGCAAGAAAGAGGGACGAAAGCTATATTGCCATCACAAGTTCATGTTCCAGTAATGGATGATGCTATAAATGTTCATTTATCAAGCAGCTGTAGTTGGACACAATTACTAAGTATTGCTTCCCAGCACGAGACCTGTTCATCAATTATGCCATAAGACTGGTACAGCAGTAGGTAAACTTGAAGGGGAAAGAGAAATCACTTGACCAATTAGAACTGAAATATCCCTTCCATGAACCTTATAAAATAAAGGAGGAAAATGGTCCAGAATTGTAATTACGAGTCACATTCAACTGCGAAAAAAGTCATTTTTCACGGTGAGACGGGATATCATTTAGAACAGAGGAATATAGATATGATAATAATACTAACTAGAGTGAGGCAGGATATCACTTGGAACAGATTTTTTTTTTTTTTTTTCAAGACAACCAGACCGGATCAAGCTCGAATCGGAGATATCGGGGTCGGTGTCAGTGCCGTTGTCCATGATCTATCTTGTATCTTCTTTTACTAGCAAAGCATCAATTGATTGGTTTTTATTAATGCCAGAAACAAGGAAACAACCAGCAGCATGGACACAAGAATCCCAACGTTCTTAAATAGGCATTTGGACAAGTGGTTGCTTAACAATTCCCTCAAATGTCTCATACAAAACAAAAAACAAAAAGAAACAAAGTTGGGCTGTGGGGGGGGGGGGGGGGACGACGAAGAACCTGTATAGAGAAGACTAAGAATAATAACATTTTCTATGAATTAAAATTCAAAAAACTGAACCCAAATGGTAAGTTCTCCCACGTTTTCATCCCATGTAAAACTCTGCGTGTCCACTGGTGTACCAAACAGAAAGTCCCTCACTTGGCAAAAATGAACTAATCAATCTTCACTGATGAGTAGATGAGCCTTGTGAACCAGAAGCAGGCATAGAAACCAATTGTACCAGTCAGCACGAAGAAAGCATATGAAGCGATCAGCATGTAGCCAAAGTACAGGATCCCAGACACTGGCTTAGTGATCTCAAGCTTTGTAAAGAAGTAGAAGGCAGCATAGAGGAAAAGGTAGAGTGCTGAGGAACCTGAAGTCAAATACGACCTCCACCACCAAAGGTAGTCCTCACTGCACAGCTGAAAGTAGCACAGTACAATTGTAATCTCGGCACAAGTGACAATAAGGATGACGAAGACAATGAAGAGGAAACCAAATATGTAATAAAACTGCTGCAACCATATTGAAGTGAGGATGAAAAATAGTTCAATAAAGACAGCACCAAAGGGGAGTATGCCTCCAATCAGGATAGAGAATGCTGGGTTCATGTACCAGGCCTGTTCTGGGATCTGCCTAGGGATCTTATTAGTTTTCACAGGATCCTCAATTGCAGGCTTCTTAAAACCAACATAACTACCCACAAAAACAAGTGGAACTGAGATGCCAAACCACAAAACAACCAGAGCAAACATGGTTCCAAATGGCACTGCCCCAGAAGACTTCTGCCCCCAAATTATAGCATTCAAGATGAAAAAAATGGCAAAGACAGATGCGGGAAATGTGACAGCTGTTTTGAGAGTAATTTTCTTCCATTCTGTTCCCTTGAACATCTTATAGAGACGGACAGATGAGTATCCAGCAAATATTCCCATAAAGACCCAGAGTAGGAGCATAGCTGTCATCAAACCACCTCTGTTTGAGGGGGAGAGGAATCCAAGGACAGCAAAGATCATAGTCACAAGAATCATACCAAAAAACTGAACTCCTGTCCCAACATAAATACAGAGTAAGTCTGAGTTTGATGGAGGCCTGAAAACATCCCCATGCACTAGTTTCCACCCTGTCTCTTCTTGGGCTTCTTCTTGGGTCTCTAATTGGTTGTACTTGGAGATATCCCGGTAAAGTGTCCGCAACATGATCATAGCCACCATGCCCGAGAGGAAAAGAACAATCATCAAAGAATTAACAATTGAGAACCAGTGAATCTGATCATCAGCCATCAGGAGATAGGTATCCCACCGAGATGCCCATTTCACATCACTCTCCTGCAAGGGTTAAACAAAGGACAAGATTTCCATAGAGAATGTCAAAATAAACCCAATGGAAAACAGCAAAATATTTTCTTTAGAAAGAGGCATGATAATTTTTTTTTTTTTATCTGTAACAAAGAGGCATGATAACTGACCTGGAATTCCACATCATATGTAAATATAATTTCCTTCTTAGCTTCAACCTCTTGAGGGGATTCAGAGTTGGTAACTGTGCGTTTTGCATGGGGATCACAGGTTTTTAAACGGGTTTGTTCCTCTTTCCATTGACCGTCATATTCATGTTTGATACTGTATTAATCAAAATAACAAAATATCTTTAAACAGGCAGAAACTATCAAGTTTTTTTTTTTTTTTGGAGAAGTGAACAGGCACGAACTATCATTAGAGTTAAATTTGGAGAAATTAGTGCAGTAATAATAACATATAAAGGAATCCTGGAATAGTAGACTCTAACCTAAATGGTTTGACCTCAAACCCAACAATCCTTGATAGGTCTGTCACTGGATCTTTGTGATATTTGACTGTAAATATTAAGTGATTGTGGATAAAATGCTTTTCTTCCTTGCTCTGCAAACAATTAAGTTAAAAACTCAAAATTGCTTGTAAGACTACATAACTAAAATTTTTGGCTAGCTTGTTAAAACAAATGGTAATTGTGCCAGCACTTACCCCTGCATATTGTCCTCTGAGACCCACATGGAATCCATGTTGATAAACTATTGAATTTTCCTGATCAGGCCTTCTTATAGGAACAACCAGAGGAAGATTATCCAAAATCCTGAAATTCAGCACAAAGATAATAAAAACAAATTATGCCATACAAGTCATGTTCACATAAGATTACAATTCACATTCAAACAGCTCTAAAATACTTCCTCACATGTTCACCCGATACTCATCATCTATCTTTTCCTTGAACTCCTTGGCAGTTTTCGCATCAAGAGTTGTATGACATACAATATTGCACATCTTGGGTTCTCTCATTTTAAACTGAAACAAACAATTCGTTTAGCAGCTTACCAATCAAACATAAGAGACTGAACAAGAGGACTTGTAAATTGCCTAAAAAGTCTAACTTACTGCATAAGGAGAGTTTTCAATGCGATCACCACGAAGAACTTCCCCAAGATTTTCAGCACTGTCAACTATTTTTCCAGGACGACAATAAGGAAGGGAATAGTAGGAATAAGGAAGTTGGGTTTTGATAGACGTCAATTTGTTCACTTTCACCTTCAAATCATCCCCCTGCAACCAATGTGACATAAAACTTAAAATCTACATCAGATCAATTCATCTAACTGGAAATCATTGCTAGCACACGGCAGCAAAACATGACTACACAATTAGAAAACACATACAGCACACTTGATAAACAATTGGAGGATTGATCCCAATATACACGATTAAAATAAAAAATTAAACCTCTACGAATGAGGGAGTAGACCAGGTACACAGGGTGAAAGTGAACATCTACTTTCATACATCATATGCTCAAGTAACTCAACAGAGATTCAAAAAAGGAGTATTCTTCTCTGCATATGTAAATGTGTATGACCATTTGAACTTCTGAAGCAAAGCTTAACTTCTCTCTCATTCATATAATGAGGTTTCACTGAGAGTATGCTTTATCTACATGAGTTGTGGAAACCCCTTTCACTAAAACTTGGAGACAGAGTCACAAAGGGTACCGATAGAAACTAGGAAGCAATGTGAATCGCAGGAGTCAAGATATAATTTGTTACTAAGCTGCTTAAATCTGCATATTTTATAGAGCCAATATATATCCCACCTTGCAAATAAAGAAAGGAAAGTTCGGGTAATAAAAATCTGAGAACTTTTTCCAAATATAAATACTGTGAAAAAATGAATTCCAATATTAATTTTTATTCCACTTTGGTTCATTTCATTTTTCTCCATGGACCAAATCTCCATCATTTTCGTCTAGATTCAAGAATTTTTCTTCTTTACTTCCTAAAATTTAGTCTAGAAACAGAAACGCATGATTAAAAACAACATTTAAAAGAAATGAAAGCAATACGTATTGAACATCCGTCAATACGTAGCTAAGCATAAGCGAAAAAACACGTTCAAAAAATAAAATTAAACAA
>QEOT01008894.1:251827-265321 GCA_003123785.1 Pterocarya stenoptera | reverse complement strand
TTTTTTTTTTTTTTTTTTTTTTTTGAGTTATACGCAAAAGTGACTAGATCAAAAAAATTTAGGTCACGTTTGAATATAAAAATAGTTTCATTTCATCTTATTTTATTATTATAATTTTTTTAAATTTTTACATAAAATATAATAAACAATTTAATTTTTTAAATCTCAAACCAATAATAATATTAAAAAATAATATTCTAACAATATTTTATTCAACTCATCTAAAATTATTTCATCTCATCTCATCACATTATCCAAACGAACCCTTAATTGAAAATGAATATTAGGATTTTTAGATAATTATCATAAAATATCTTAGGAAATATATGGAATCATAATCCTAATTAAATGTTAAAACATCTTAAGATATATTAATTAACTAATTACATAGGGTTATAAATTATAAATAGCCTTTATTTATTAATTAATAGAATAGTTTTTGTACGACTGATTTAGTATATTTTTAAAAATTTAGACAATCACTTGAAATTATATATTACATCATTTTGATTCATACGATAAAAATAAGAAGCATTCCACTTCGTTTACTGATCAATACAATAATTTTGTCCATAATAAAAGAATGAGTAACTTATGGAGTAATCATTTTTCAGTCGGGCATCATTGTTAAACGAGCTTTGCTACTTATCATTTCTACATACTATATTTATTTTTTTAATTTTTCTTAAACTAATTGAATTCTTCTACTCATCATCTATACACCGCATATTTGATAAAATAAAAAAATAAAATATATAGTGTGTGGTGTGTGGTGTGGAGATGATGAATAGAATATTTCTTTTCGAACAGTGGGAGTGATTAAAATCTTATATAAGGTTTAAAAAAAAAACATTGATTAAAAGGGATCTACAATATCATTGCATATTTAAAGCAAAACATGATTATGCAATATAGGAGTACTTTAGTTTGATATGTCCTATTAAACTATTATTTTGAGATCAACATATAATATAATTTTATGTCTGAATTCTATGTAAAATTCGGAAAAAGATAAACACAATAAATTGTAAGATCTTGTGAATGATTTGATGTCTCCATGTTAATGAATAGACTATATTTCATGTTATGCTTTGTAACGTTTTTGCACTCACATATAGAGACTAGAGTGCAGCAAGAGACTGTTGAAACGCCATACCCCAATTCCATGCAACCAAACAAGGCATATATATGGTAGGAAGGAGTTGGTACAAGAAAATCTCAATTCAATAAGGTTTTAAAATGTGTCCTGTTAATGTCAAGTAGTCACTTTCAGTGTCATTTTAAAATGTGTATAAAAATCAAGAAAGCTAAGTGGGGAATATGTGCCCTACTTTTATGTTTTATAATAAAGGGGGAAAAGGTGGGGAATTAGGTCTCTTGTCCTATATTCTTTTGAGACACAAGCTCTCAAGGGGTCCTTTTAAATGTGTAAATTCATACTACTATTAAATTGCACCTATCTATAGAATTTTTCCTATAATAAATCTTGAAACATTTGTAATGTTCCTTCAAACTGTAAATCTTTTTTAGTCAATATAGTCCAAAAAAGTAATTAACATATTAATGGATGTCTTGAATTGCGGGGTATAAAAATGAGTCAAATTTACCTAAACTTGATAGTCGGGAAAGAAACAGATATAACAACTGAGTCTTATAATATTTATTGAACATTTGTGTTGTTCAAAAGTTCCACACGAACAATAATTTGAACGGATTTCTCTCTTCGAGTACAACTGATTTCTAGTTTAGATATGACATTTGAATAATCTAGCAATTTTTATGGTCAATAACTTTAGTTAACCCTTTCAAATGTCCTTGAGCATAACATTTTATACCACATTAGTTGGTAGATTTAAAAGCATAATACAGCTACACACCAAACAATAAGACGCAAAGGAAGAGTGGGACAACCTAACAGAAGATTGCAAGGTGCAAGAGGGACCCCAAAATTTTGTCACTGCAACCACCACCTAAAGGCACCACACACCAATAAAATGGAGGTTTCTTCCCAATTGTAGCTTCTTTATTTTGGAGGGTCTTTGTATCATAAGAAAATGACTAAAAATACTTGTTTTTTCCATTCAATTTCCATTTGCCTTTTTTCTGGGTACACTACATGATGAATATTCTGGGTTGCTTCATGAAGGGTATTGTTCAAATTGAAGCCGTACGCATGAGCCAACCTTGATCTGAGTTTGCTTTACACAAACTATGTCCATTTCTATTATCCATAGGAAATCTGATCAAACAGTTCTGTTTTCAATCCAACCTGCAAGCACAGCCAAAATAGTTATCCCTTTGGTTGAATATTTTGGACAGAATTCTCTTCTGCAACTATATTTGGTCAATTTTCATTTTTCAGTAACTCATTGTTTTCTTGCTTCCATTGGAGTTGAGGATTAAGCCACTGCCAGATCCGAAAGGGTATATAATGCTTATGTAAAGTCCAAGTTTTCTTATTCATCTTAAGTTCTTGAAAATAGATGTTCAGCATCATTATGGTTCATGAAACCGCAAACTCTCTCACCCACCAACCCCCCATACATGAGCTATCCCTGCTCAACTACTGCATTGAAAACAAAGCGTGAAGGGTTTTAGCTTTAGAATATGCTAATAACAAATCTAAGTGTCGGTGCTCTTGTTTTCCTAAAGGATTTTGACAGAGGTTTTTCTTTTAAAAAATGACCAAAAAAGATATCAACTTGACACACAAGTGTACCCAATTCACTTTAAAGACATTCATACGAAATCATCTCAAGACAACAAGCAGCAAGCAGCAATGCACCCGCCACTCTCACCGATTTCAGAGGAGGTTCCACCGTTACCAGCGGTGGTTCCATTGTTCGTAATTTTTTGCAAACATCTTATTTCTGCCTTTTAAGACGGCATCCTCTTTGTAGGACATAGGTAAAGACTAAGAAATTAGTCACAAAAACCCACTTTTTTTCTTTTTTATCCACCACTTTGCACTGTTGTTATTATTCTGGAGTGTTTGTCAGGAAACCCCACCCCCTCCTCTTATATCATCTTTTCTAATGAAATATACTTGTCTGCTTAGAGAAAAAAAAAACATTCATACGAAATTACATCCATGCATTCTCAAAGCAACTCAAAAATTAGTTGAAGATCCAACATAACCAACAAAAAGTGCTCAAAATGGCTATCTAATCTTGGCAAGAATCAGTTGTCCTTGGCGCTCTAGCATTTTAGTTTTCCTCTTGAGCAGGTGGGTCTGGCATTCTCACGGTACGAGGAAGCATGAACTCAGCAAATATGGGATAGTGAGATGATGGATAGTACCCATCAATGTTATCATTCACCACTTCACAAGAAACGGGAATTAGAGATCTACCCCTGAAGAGAATCCAATCTACGTGTAGATCCTGAGTTTGGCGATCCCAGCAAAGGCAGAGAGCTCTGAAAATCAATTTGAGGTATTCAAGGGTTCCCTGTTTGTCACCTGACAAAATACTATCAAATGAGGCAATGGCTATAACATGTCCAAGGAGCGGAATACAAAGAGTAAAGTGATACCTTTGAATCCATGGTAAGTGCGTATGAGAGAAACATTTTTCCTCACACGGGCATTGGGCCACACATCCCTCATATCCCCTACCACACCATGCTCTCTGCAGCCAAGAGACAACAGTAATATAGTTATACTTTTAACGGAAAAGGACTAACACATTCATTTTGCAATAAAATGCAAGAGGACACGTTAGGTGTTAACAACCAATACTGGACACTTTTTTTTTTTTTTTTGATTGGGGGAGGGGAGTTTCGAACTCCAGACCTCCATTTTGGAAGCTGGGGGTTATACCAATCAGGCCACTAGCATTTGGCAACCAATACTGGACACGTTAGGATTTGCTAGGGGGTTCTTTTACCCTTCTTTTATGAGATTTTTTACAAAAAACCATATTAACATAGAATTGTTATTCAAGTAAGCATTATATTGAATAGATGAGACAGTAATGGCAGCGCCAACAATTAAATGGACTGCCCAGAAGAAATAAGAGGTTATGGGCCTTCACCCCAGGAAATATGTATACTGTTTGTTTATGCTTTTCTTTTCTTTTCTTTTCCCTGAAACATAAACATTGCATTCCAAACATAGAAGTAGTTGGATAATGAATCTTTTAAACAATCTAGTTTCCATGATCCCAATGTCTTATTAATTACTTCATATTCCTAGGTCAGTTTTCGACACGGAGTATTCAAAACTCATAACTCAGTCATGAGTAAATTGGGGTAGCATGGGACCATAAAACATCTAGAGATCCATATGTCAATGACTACCTTGATCTCCCAAGAAGAAAACGCCCCGTAGTTGATTCCTTTTGTGTGTTGAAACCTCCACAGTATACTACAGGTAAGCTAGGAGGTAGGGATGCAATGTGCTGCCATGTAAGTAAAGCACTTCGTCTACGAGCACGAGGACTGAACTCATCGATATTTGTGTTGACTATCTGAAACGAAAACCCTGGTGGCTCAACTCCTTTCAGTTGGAATGTGTGGACATCACATGTCAAAGAAGCAAAGAATACAATACTCTTCGATAGAAGAATGAAACATTACGTAAAAGGCAGTTTATTTAAGATAAAGTTGACTTATAAGGATATCACCCATGTTGCAATACATGGAACAACAGAGCCCCACGACATGCTTCCAGGGACAGAAGGCGACTCTGACAACCAAAAAGTTCCACCTTCTACCAGCTCTACCTTCATTATTAGAAGAGAGAAGTAAGGCCAATTGTTTTCTGACAAACAGCAAGAGAAGGATATGCCACATTGGAAAATAGAATCAATCTTGTACCTTCTCCTTGTCATAGAAGATGGTGCAATGTTCATCTGAAGTATCTTGGGATCCTTTCCTAGATATTCCAAATTGATCATAACCTAATATATAATATGAAAGAAAGATAAGAGGCTAGTTACAAGCTGATTTCCATATATAGAATGGTGATAGCCTTTATGTTTTTTCTAAAAATAATGATAATAGCACAGAGAGATTTGATTGCATCTATGGATACATATGGATATGGTAGATACTGAATGCATCTAATATGACAATGCTAGATCCACACTTGGTCTTGATTAATAATCTTTCCATCAGAACGAACAAGTATTTATGTAGACCTGGCTGGGACGGAGATCTGATCTATTCCAGCCATAGCTATATATAAGCAAAGGCATGGCATATATAAGCTCAATGCCATCAGAAATCTCAGATGTTTGATGATCGGGCACCAAATGGAAATGTTTTATATTCAATGTAAGAATAAATGCAGGAGATACACAAGCGATGAATGTATCTATGTAATACAAGTACAAAATCTGTCTTTATTCCATACTATCAGAAAAAATATTTAAAGCCAACTTCTTTGACTATAAACCTAAGTTCATAAGTTTTATAATAATTAACTCCTGAGACGAGAAAATAAATTACCTGGCAAGCCCTGCTGAAGGTAATCCAATTGGGATTTCACTCCTGAACCAAGATAGAAAATAAAAACGAAATGAATTAGTAGAAAGAAAGCCAAGCCATCACCATCTTAATGGGAATGAACTTACCCCAAACTATATGAGGCAACAAAAGTACCCTAAGGATGTTTACTTAAACCCAATCCAATGCATCTGTCCTCCAAAAGGAGTATGATTTCTAGAGTACGAAGTAAGCAGAAAGCCTTCAATTTAAGAAATCATTCACCCAAATCTTTGTTCGCTAGCCAAGTATTTCAAACAGTGAGACCCAACAACATCCTATAAGAAAAAAAAACCCCACATCCAAACTGCAAATCAATGAAGACCCAGAACAACCACTTCAAGCAAATAACGATCACAACCAAGATCCACATATATAGAGACACGCACAGAGGAAGAGAGACCTTGTTGGGTACAGAGGATCATAGGGGAGTAGCTGGTGATGACGCTGAGACACAAATCCCTCCTCTTTTCCCATGAATTAAGACTGTCTGGTGGCTGATCTTCGTGTAGGTTGAAGGTCATCACTGTTAAGGAAACACTCATTTTTTTTTTCAAATCTGTCTTTATCTCTTCCTATACTTTCTTTTTTGCTACATGATCATCATTCAAACAATGTTCCACAAAGAGGAAAGAGCAAAGTGAACAACTTTATGCATATCCGTTTCTGGCCTCCGACAGAAGATTGAATGGTGCACAGTGCAATTTTGAAGTGAGAGCCGAGAGAGAGACTCGAACCTCAATCATGTCTGAACTGTGAGAGAACCTACCTAGGATTATTGTTGGGTTTTGACTGTGCACGTGCGAGGTCAAATATATGGACCCCTAGGACGCATGTGTCATGATAAATGCTTGGTTTAAGAAACAAGTACGGGAGCCTGGGACTAATGGTTTTTAAAATGTTAGTTTACCTCCTCGGGGCTCGCTTTGCTTCTTCAATTTGATCGTTTGTCTATTTAATTTTTTTTATTTAATGATTAAAGAAGTAAGTTTTAATATATTGATATATTTTTTTATTTTTTTTAAATTTTTAAATATGTTAAAAAAATATGAAAAAAATAAAAATACAAAATGTGTCTATCAGTCAAAGTGAGCGAGTTACTCTGGACGACCGAATAACTCGACTCTTCTCATAAAAGAACATTAGCATGTGTCATGTTGTTTATAATCTGAATAATTCTACTAATCATTCTCACGTACTACACATCACATCTATTTTAATTTTTTTTTCAATTTTTTCTATAACAAGTATGTGGTGTAAAGATGATAAGTAGAATAACTCAATTATTTTAACAAGAATAAATTAAAATAAAAAATAATTTTAAAATATGTAAAATGTGTGGTATGGGATGATGAATAACATCTCTATTATAATATTCTTAATTCCTAGTTGGACAAAAGATTCAAATTATATAGAGTAATGTTAGATATTATTTTAGGATGCGCAAGTCTCGTATACCATCTTTTAAAAAAAATGGATCTAACATAAAAATGTTTGTTGTTTCACATGAATCTCAAACTTTTATTATTTTTCTCAAAATGAGTGTTCAAGGCTTTTTTTTTATTATTTGAAATGAGTGTTCGAGACTTGTATACTCTTATTTATGACGGCATAAATTATTCTCCAATTATACAACGCGAGATTAAAATTTACTATAATTTTCTAATTTAAATATTTTTTACAAATAAGGGATGAATAAATACAGATATGATATGGGGTGTTTTTCACTTCTCAGTCCAAACAAGAAAGATGGAAGGCACCAGCTATCTGTTAGTTTTGCTTTCAAAGTCTGCTTTTATGCATTTGATTTTCTTTGTAGGTGAGTAGGATTAAAGACTAAATCTCATCCATTACAGAAAGTGTGATGGATGCACATACATCACATGATTACCTTAACATAATGATTACCTTAAAATATTTGTTTGTTATTACATCATTACCTTAACATATATGATGATACTGGGAGATATCATGCTTTAGCCAAATTCTTGAATCCCTTCGGATCAAGATTCTTTACACCTTTTAGGATAGAAAATGCTGGTCATTCCACTGTCTACTGCTAGTTTTTTTAATTTTTTTTAATTTAATAATTAAGTAAGTGTTTTTTAATAATATTATCATTTTTTTTTAAAAATTAAAAATTAAAAAATACATGTAAAAAAAACCTAAAATCAACTAGCGGGAGCTCCCAACAGTAAGAGTAGAGCTACCAGAAATGCTGGTCATCCCGCTGGGGTTACCGCTGAGTTTTTTTTCTTTATATATTTTTAGAATAATCTACTTTATAGGTATATTTTTAATAAATTATAGTCATTACTTTCCAATAATGAAGCATATATATTGTCACATCCACGTTTCAATAAATCTCGAAACAACGTTTGAACATGTTGTCAATTTAAAGTAAAATTATACAAATATTGTAAAAGGATTGTGTCTTTAATATGTTCGACAATATTTTTGGGCTCTGTTGGAAGAATAGAACTGCATTCAATGAAAAACGTTCTCTTTTGAGTAATTTTTTAAATGAGTTTAAGATTACATTTATATACTTCATCCATTAATTTCCTTATTTACTTTGTAAAAAAAGGACGATGCTACAGCCCCTGCCAGGAGTTCTTGCTGGGCTTAGCATGTATTTTTTTATATGTATTTTTTAAAATTATTTTTTACATAAATATTTTTTACACTTTTAAATAATTTTAAAAAATAAAATAAATTTAAAACATTATTAAAAAACACTTCATTAATCAGAAAGTAAAAAAATATTAAAAAATACTTCCTTAATCATGAAGTAATGATTAAGGAAATATTTTTTAATAATGTTGTGATTTTTATTTTATTTTTTAAAATTATTAAAAATTATTAAAAATATCTATATAAAAAAAGAACTAAAAAAAGAACTAAAAAAACACATAAAAAAACACGTGGACATTGCTTAGAACCAAAAAAAAAAAGAAAAAAGGATTGATTCTTTGATTGTTGAAAGAAAACAAAGAAATAATTATATAGATCATTCAAATTTCAAACAGATTGTTGAAGTTGAAACCATATAGCATTTACTGCAACCAAATCAAACAAGGATGTGCCTACAACAGCTCATCATTTCTCAACTCCAACAATTTATTCATTTCAACTACACTCATCGTTAGAAACTCAAGATGCACCTGCTTCACAGATGTGTATGAGATTCCAACGGTATATATATATATATATATATATACACACTTCAACCTTTGTATCTAAGAAGAGTTCTTCAAAACCCACTCCACCAAAGTAGAAATGCCGAAGCCTGTCGCACTGCGTTTCTTATCATTCCAAACCGGGCCAGCCATGTCAATATGCATCCACTGAACCTTCTCATCAACAAACTGCAAAAGCACAGCACACATTTCAGAAATCCCAAAGCAACTGCTGATATTGAAGAGAGAACTTTGGACAAAATAAAGGAAGCAAATTGCATGGGCACACCATAATCTTCCACCTAAACACCCCCTCCTCCTTTCCTTTTAAGGGAAGGAATAAAAAGAAAAGGATGAAAGCACCACAATACTCAGAGAGAGAGAGATGGAGAAGAGAGAGAATCCACACATTGTGTTACTATCATAATGAGTCTCTGAGCAACACATTAAGCAGAAAACATTTAATAATCCACCATGAAAAATCATGGAATCATATACCTGCTTCAAGAAGAGAGCAGCAGTGATAGCACCACCTGGACGACCACCGGTGTTGACCATATCAGCTACTCCCGATTTCATTGACTCCCAATAACCTTCCTCCAAAGGCATTCTCCAAAGTTTCTCCCCACTGACCTCCGAAGCTGCCAATACCTCCTTGGCCAAGTCATCGCTGGGTGTAAAGACACCTATAAAGAGAAAAGGTTTTCTATCAATTAGTAACTGGTATTCTGATTACCTATCCCAAAAATAAATAAAACTAACTGGTATTCAAAGGACTCAAGTTGTCAAGTAGTTCAGAAGTAAATGTAGGTAGTAAAAGCAGTCGTATTAATAGCTCTAGGCAAATTGCAAACATACCCTAAATGTTTTGACAGAATTCAGAATCATCAACGTAGAATAATTTCTGATACACTGCAGCTAAGGTTTTTTTTTTTTAATTATTATAAGTGGAGTTGAGTAAATTTTCAAAAACCAGTGTGCTATTCTTCCCTTCTTTTTCTTCTTTTACACCACATGCATCAAATTCATCTTTCTATTTCCTCTTTTTTTTTTTTTTTAAAAAAAAAATTGAGTGATTCTCATAACTCTAATCCCAGCAGGAGCACAAACCTCAAATACATAGTTCATCATCATGATTATAATATATGTAGATACCTGCAATTGACGGGCCAAGAGCAACTACGCAAGCCCCTGTTAAAGTTGCCAGGTCAACTATCTGTAGAACAATTAATGGTAGTGTGAGCACCAAACACAAAACAAACATCTTAACAAGGTTAGAACTCCTTAAAAGAGAGAAAAAAGAACAAGGTTCCACAATGACATGTATACTTCAATTAGATTCAAACAGGTTATAGATCTACAGAGTACAACTGCTCTCTAGTTTCCAAAAAAAACAGTAACATTTTATGAAGCATAGCTTTCTATGGTTGACACCAGGCAGAAATTTGACACTTTCTGTTTTAGAAACCGAAATTTGACACTCAACTTTGTTTTCTGCAACAAAAACTAGAGGGCAGAGAACCACTATTGTTTTCCCTTTGAAACAGGATGAGAGCATCAGTGATCAAACATCAAACAAACACAAATTCTTACATCCTTTCAAACAACAACGATAATATCGTATATATATCATGATTCTTCAAATTATCTAATACATATAAGTATTACCTTCTCAACACCTTGGTTACAAGCATATACCAAAGCATCTGCCAGTGTAAGCCTGCCCTCAGCATCAGTGTTATTAACCTGCATTAGAGATTGAAGGCAACTAAAAATTATCTGTTTGTAGAGGATCGTCTGAAAATGACTGGAAAATTGTCCTGCCAGTCCATCTAGCAATCATTTCATTACCTGTACTTGCATTTTTTACTGGATAACAAATACAGTATGATAATCTTTAAGTCGAGGCACTCTGGCATGTAACGAATGAGCAGATCCAAACAAATGAAATTTGATTCAAGTATATTATTATTATACTCCACATATCTTTCCAATGCATTTCAGAAACCTTTCTAATGCATTTGAAATATTTTTATTTCAGAACAGCGCAATCATGTTCCATATACAAAGTCATCACTATGATTGGGCTCTAACGACTCAAGAAAAGCTCAAATTAAGTCTAGGTTTATACTCCAAAAGGGCTTAGTAAAGTTACAACTCGGTATTAGATCTCATGCCGACCAGAAATGTGGGACTTGAGAAACCTATATAAGGTCATGAAGATTGCAACATCTCAAATTAGTGTAAGAAGCTGGTGAATGAGATCTCATATTGCCTTAGATGGGGAAATTCTTGCAGCTTATAATGATTACAAGAGGCTCCAATTGTAATTTGCCTTTTTAGAGTATGATGACATATATAGCGCGAGCTTTCTTTGGATAGTTACATGGGCCACTTTAGAAAATAATGGATGTCGTCACCTATGGTGTGAAGATTTAATAGTTTAGCCCGTGCTCCTGTCTGTGCAATTAGCACCGCTCTTAAGATAAAGGCATTTCAAGACATCCAAAAACTGGAGTTGAACTCCCATAATGAATATTAACTTTTTTTATCGGTTATATACAAGAGCAACGCCTAAGCATGCTAGTTTAGTGATACAAGAAATTCATGAAAAGTCATGCTGTGAAAATCAATTACAATTGACCGATGGAGTAAAGTATTAAAAATAAGTTTCTAAGCTCATCCATTGAACTATATGAATTATAAGTTCATTTTTACAAAAAGTTGGCATATGCTATGAAGAAACCAATGGGGCCAATCAAAATTAGATGGAACATCCAAACACACCCCTGCATAAGTTTTATTCATAAAAGAAAGGCCCCTGCATAAGTTTTCATCATTTTGATGAGTTCTAGATGCTGCAATTAGGGACCCAATTAAGCTTGACCAGTTAAATTACTGCATTCACTACCCAATCGGGCCTGGTACAAGAATGAATGAAGGAATTTAAGATGAAGTTTGGCTTTGGGGAAAAGAAATAGAAAAAAATTATGTGAAATGCATATAGACTCCCTGATATACATTAAAACACATTTTAAAGCTGACACAATCCAATGAGTCAAATAGACCTCTCACAAGTTCATTATCTCATTATCTCTTCACAAACCAAAGAATTCATACCTCAATGGTCTTTCCATTTGAGGCAGTAACAATGTCTCCAGGCCTCATGCCTGTTCCACTTATCATGTTCTCACAAGCTGCCACAATGAAATGAACCTACAGAGACAAGACAGTTAAGATAAGGCTTAGATTCCAAACTGCTTAAAGTACTAAAAAAATATATAAATTAAGAGAAACAAAAGAAATTAAGAGGAAGAAAAATTCATCAATTTGTATAATGTTCATTACACCAACATATGGAAAAAACGTCAAATTTCTGACCTCTACTCCTGGTGGTTTAATTAAACCAATAGCTTTTGCGGCCCCTAGAACTGCTGCAGAACCCCCCATATCAAATTTCATGAGCTCAATGGAGCAGCCAGGTCCAGTTTTGATGTTGTAGCCACCACTAATATCATAAATGGATTAAAACTCAACAACTGATATAAACTAAAAGCCAGCAACAGCAAAACAATAACACATTAGAAATAGTCCAACAACTTCTTCATAGAAAATCACATGCCCATCACCATCAGAACAGGCAAGGAAAGAAATTGCAAATAGAAGAAAAAAATACAAAATTATGCAGTGCAATGTCCTGCACTAGTGAGAAGACAAAGGAGTCACTCGCCAGTTGGGTGGTCATGCTCCAGACATATTAACTACTACATAAATACAACTAACTTTCAATTTCAGTGTGGGCATCATACTTTGGACATCCGAAGAATTATACGCAATGAATATTCATTCTTTAACTCTTTGTCCAAGTGATGAATGAAGCGGTAAGATGCACCTCGATGTTTAAATCATATATTCACCTGTCAAAGGTCAACCCTTTTCCAACTAAGGCCAGCTTGACTTTGGCAGGTCCACTTGGAGGTGTGTAATGCAAATGTATGAAGTGAGGGGGATTTGCAGAGGCTGCAGCGACACCTAGATACGACCCCATCTTCAATTCTTTGCACTGCTCAGCATTTAAAATTGTAGCAGAAAAAACATCACCGTACAAGGAAGCAATCTTTGAAGCCTCTTCTGCCAGCACCGCTGAAGTATAAAAGTCATAGCATACAATTAGTACCAATTATTAAATCATTTTGGAATAAACAAAAACAGATAAAACAAACTGATAGCAAACTGATAATCTAGAACTTCCTAAGAAATAACTGCAGGATGTCAGAATGAGGTATCATTCATAAGTGTAAGTCATACGAACCAGGGGTGAGGACATTAGCCGGTGAATTCACAAGCTCTCGCCCAAAAATCACTGCAGAAGAAACATCTTCCGCTTGCTTGAGCTTCTTTTCCAGATCAGGTCCAGTTCCAAGACCAAGAATGTCCACAGACTTGAGAGCTGGTTTCTTGGACTCTGATCTGTACCTATTATCTTCATATAACCCAAGTACAGTTCCTACGACAATTCAACCATTACACCAAGTTAAGCAAAGTTTTAGCACAAATATGTTACCTAGACAATTATGAAGTATAATTCAATGAATCATAAATTTAGAACCAGATGCTATTGCTGTAGCCGTATTAAGTTTTGATTCAGCAGAGAGCCCCTCAGAAGAGGCCAGAGCGACAGCAACATCACTTGCTTGAGCAGCCTTGGCTGCTGCTCCAACAACCTCACCAAGACCCCGAAAAGCAGCCGTAGTTGATGCAGACTGTCCAAGACCAATCAAACCCACCCTCTTCGAGCCAAGACCCGGAAGCCTAAGAACCGTTGACT